>JAVIAB010000092.1:129529576-129757076 GCA_032433765.1 Megaustenia siamemsis
AATGCATATTTCATATCAGCTTATAATAGAAGGCTGATGATATCAAATAGCACGAATACACCTGTTGCTATTACTTGTGTATTTTATACAATTTGTGTTCCCAAATTTATTACGGCCATGAACTCCCTTCAGTTCTCCCACGTCTTTTAAAACCCAGTTTCTGCGTTCTGGTTCAGTGAAACATTTTTGGCATTCATTCATGCCTGTTTATTTGTTGCTTTTGATGACACAGTTTAGGTCTACTACACAACACAACTCATTCTATTCCGCACAGCATACATATTCAAACAAACATCGGAACGAGATGGAAAAAAAATTACAGAATAGCTCGTTACATAAGTTTTCTAGTATGCCCATTACAACATTTAAACAAAACTAAAAGCAACATATAACATATCATCATTAATCCATATAACTATTTTATACTTGCGGGCTCCAAACCAAGAGTACGCGGGTCCGAATCTCGGTAGAGTGGGGAAAAAAGTTTCTACCGGAGATGAAATAAAAAATTTGACCCGAACACCTCGCCGCGACTGCACTGGTCAAGCGACCTTATTCTCCAGTCCTATAATTTCTCTTCCCCCCCCCCCTCTGGCAGACGTCAGGAATGGGAAAACGCCGTAAAAATAGTCAATCCATATATGTAAGTACAGCGATGTAAAGTGATATACTCTGCGACTGTTCTATCAAACAAGACACAATAATAAACTAAAACGAGTACAGACCACAGTGTACAGACAGGTTCGCCTGTAATTTACGGATTCCACGCTGCAATTAGTTCACTAATATTTAAATTTATCCAAAGGAGCGTCAGTAGCCTAGTGATAGGTGCCTGTGAACATGGGATTAACACTAACATGCTGTTTACCACTCCATTCAACTGAACAGAATGGGTGCCTGGCTCATTCATTTCAAACAAATATACATATAATTACTGTATTAACAGTGAGGAAGAGCTCAAGATGCACACCGGACCTTTCATCTATAAACATTGTGTAATACTTATTGTTGAACAACAACAAAATAAAACAAGACAGGATGTCCAATAAAATATATCCGCTTTAAATAAGGATTTTTTAAATTTTTTGATGGGGTGAGGGGTCGCTCCAAAAAGCCAGCAAGCAGCATTGTTAAATACACCTATGAATTATGGTATTACAATGCTGCGCACTACCGAACAGACCTTACTTTCCCTCTAACAAACCAGTATTAAACACGCGGGGGATATACTCAAATCCTACAACACGATGAATAATACTGGGTAAGTTTAAACTGACTTGTACAAACTGTTTGCTTGGAGAGAGAGAGGAGTAACACAGGTAACTCAAGTATCAACAATTGGTTAAAACAACAGGATTTAAATGTGATTGTGCGCAACAACTAACAGCAGTGATTGAAACAATTAGTTTAAATCCAGCAAGCAGCTAGGCTGAACATAGGAGTAGCAGAGCGCTTTGGCCCACCGATAAAAAGTGTTTACAGAAACAATGGAATTCCCAGATAGTCCCCATCACGTACTGACATAGTTTATAGAACATGAAGTCACACAGGAAATACACAAGACACTCCACTGTAACACACACACACGAAATTGTATGCTATGGGTTTACGTTTACATTTTTATGTAGCACACTTCTATCGCTGTCAAATGTCTAAGGGTAAAATACAAATTTATGGAAATGAATCATGGCGATGGCGGCTATTAAATAGTCTGCCACTGTGACCCAGCTTGTACCAAATAAAGTCCAATATTTGCATAAACAGTGTGTCATCAAATACATTAATATAATGGTTATTCTCTCTCTCTCTCTCTATATATATATATATATATATATGAACTAATAAAAAATATACTTCATTAAAAAGACAATTATACTCTATATTCTCGAGAGAAACTTTTTCTAAGTTATATGCGACGTCAAAATATGTCAAACATATAAACTGTACAAGATTAATTTAGTTTACCACATGTTCGTAAACTTGTTTTCTAGTTAGATGCTAACCCCTTCACAGCAAATGGTTAGACCAAATTCAATGTTTTAGATTTTATAACAGATTTTTTTTTTAATCAAGAACCTTTCAGACATTGGCACAATAATGCTCTTGTTCTAAATAAAGGCAATGTATCCATATTGATATTAATTATGCAATAATAATATATTGCTCTGCATTTTAATGATGTTGATAAAGTCAAATTTTGTTTGCTACAGATGAGTAATTGACCATTGAGTAAATGATGGTGAAAAACATATTAAGTTTGATTGATTTGAGTTTAATGCTGAAAATTGATTTGAGATATTGGCTCCTATGTTCAATTGATGTGGCAGGCTATGGTGACTTTCTTTACTTCCCAAATGATGGAGAAATAGTTTATCTGTCCTAGCAAGTGGTACAATACTAGATCTACATCAGCAGTTTTCACCACTGCAGGTCTTTCCAAATTAGTTTTACTGTGATTTTCTAGTAAGCTTTAAGAAACAGAAAGTTATATTGATCAGCTTTGGGTTTTGACATTGCTAGTCAACCAAAGGTCACAAGTCACTGTTCCTTGAGGGTCATCATAGGTTGACAGAATATATATTATACTGCAGCTTATTTGTTATTTATTTTCTGAGTTTGTAAACATTTTGTTTGCTTGTAAATTGTGAGATTTTTGTCAGGTTGAGTATTACCAACAAATAAAATGGAAACAATATACCAGCTATGCTAACAAATGTCACCTTATGATGTAATTTTAACTATAATTTATTACCTATTTGACTCCAAAATTCTGGAGCTAAATAAATTTTGTTGCATAAGAACTTTGGATAATCACATTATTTCAAACTAAAACGACAAAAGCAAAATCTGTAAAGAGATGGTAGAATATAAAAATATATTGTTTCATTATTACGAAAATTATCTTCCACTAGTTTCAGTTGTAATATTTACTTACAATTTTGCCATATATTTTAAGTTATATATTAAGCTTTAGAAATCAGTGTAGAAAAATACATTTCTGGTGAAATTCAAGATAGGTTTCAATTGACTTATCATAATATACAACACACAGTGTGCAGACATCTACATATACATTTTAAATATCCCTAAATGCATCACCAACACACAGTAGAGCAATACAAACATGCACAAATGTGTGAATCTAGAACCAATACTCATCAAGAAGAAACTGCTCAAATAATTTTATAAAGTGAAAAAAGAAACAAAAGCACAAGAATAGACTCTCTATATATGTGGTTGGTTGCGTTTACCCAATGACTAAAGTATTCTAGAGTATCGTATCTGATCCGTAGAGAAGTGTACTGAGCACACAACTTTGGTAAATTTGAATCTTAGTTCTGAGTTAATTTGGTGTTGACCCAAACTCTATTTTTACATTTACCAAATGTGGAAACTGCCTTTCAGATTCTGGAATTTAATTCTTCTTCGAGGGAGACGGTGGTTGTCACCATAGACACTACCATAACAATAAAATTAATTGTAGCTGAAGTTTAAACAAGAATACCATGTCTACAGAGAATATTTAACACAGATGGTAACATCACAGCACAGGAGATGAACCATCATGGCTTCAGTAAGGTAAAGCAAGGGCAGCAAGACAGACCACAATCAATAAGAAATGTCCCTATTCAGCCATGCAGGAAAAATGTATGTTAAAACTGTAGAAAAAAGATTGAGACATACTCCAAAACATATTTAAGCAAGTCACAAATGGACAAAGAAATCAAAGATGCAATGAAGCAATATTCACATTAAAACAACCTGCAAAAAAAAGTGTAAAATACATCAAAGATCCATATGAAACAATGATAAACTTAGAAAAGGTATTCAACAGAGTAAACAGAAAACAAAACAACTTTGGAAGACAGTGAAAATACACAAAGTAAATAAGCGCCTAATCGACATTTGCAAAATTCTACAGCAATGGCTTCACTGTAAGAACAGCAGTAGAAAATACAAATTATTTCAGGTTTTCTCAGTGTGTGTTCCTCCACAATGGTGAAAGGTACATGAAGAAGGAAAGAAGAAACACAAACATCCACAAACACAAGAGCGAGTAAACTGAAATCTTAAAGTTGTCATAGAAATTCAAGATATTGCACTACTGTCTTATAAATTAGCAACAATAGCAAAGAACACTATGTAGGTGACATTATAATGCAGACTAACAAAACAGTGGGACAGTTACTGTGTACAGATGCTGGCCCCAATTGAGTCAAGCACCAAAGAGCAGCAGCATTTTTTTGGAAGTGATGGAATTAAATCTATTGCAAATCATAATGTGACAGTATGCTGCCTGTCTGCATTATACTGCCACCTGTGTCACGGCATTCTTTATGCTAAATGTAATAGTACTGATGAATTACAGAACAAGTCTGGTGATTTGTATTTTCATCACTATTTAAAAATTATAAGGTTTTTTATTTATCTATAACTCTTGGAAGAGAAAATACAAGGTAAAAGAGGCAGCGGCAGACCAAGACTAATATGGACAAGTAACATTAAAAGATGGACAAGTCAGCTTATGACAACCTGCACAATTGATGTGAAAGAGAGAGCGGAATGGTGCTCTATGGTAGCCAAACTTCGATGTGTAGACAGCACTCAATTAATTATGAGGATCATTCTTTCAAGCCAAAGATGGCACTCATGGCAGAAATTCCAAACTCTTCATGTCTAACGATCTTTGTTATCAAATGTCAGACTATGCAGAGGACCTGCTTTGTACCTTGCTACTTGTCCTTGTTTTGAGTTAGCCTCTCCATCTTAATGAGGAAGCTGATCCACACTTTTGTTGCTCTTTCTCTTGTTCTCTGTTCCCCATTTGAGAGTTTGTTTTGAGATTCTCTTATTTCTAAACACATGCCTACCTCCTTTTCTTGATTATAGATTTGGATGCACAGCCTTACTTAAGCAATAATCTTGAATTCACTCCTCTATGGTATACAAAGTATTTTCCTGAGGAATTTGTTTTCGAAAGCACTTAATTTATTTTATACTTCTTTAGCTGTTTTCTAGATCTTGCATGCATATGAAAGGGTGGATAGTATATTTAATTTGAAAATTCTGAGCTTTTGATTTATAAATACATTAAAAATCACCCAAATGCGTTGACTGATTATTTCTTTCTTTCACCCAATGGCTATTGACAAATATTGAATGTCTACCATTAAAAGAGCGCTTAGAGGTCATAGATGCACTGTGTTGTGTTTAAAGCAAGCTGTGATATTTGTACCTTTGGGTCCAACACATCCAACTAGCATGATTTTTGTGGCTATCAGTTTGCCTTCCTTCTTGATCTCCACTCACCTGACCAAACTGATTAACCTGTTTCTAGCAACACCATAAAAAGGTTGAGTAGGAACTGGACAGTTCTGGCTCAGTAATGTTGGTGTTGACAGAAACCTTTGCCACTGATTATTTACTTCAATAACTATTTACTGGATGAGCACAAAAGATTCACTAGACATATATTTAGAAAACTTTGTATGCATTTTGATTTTGCCATTCTCACCACTGAACTGAACACATTTGTGCCATCTTTGAACTAGATTTGCATATGTCAAGAAAAAATCAAGGTTCCTGTTAACCTTGTGAACTGAGCACATATTTTCTTATAGTTGAGATCAACAATAATCTTCTCAATAACATAGTGCCTAGTATGAACAATAGAACAACATTGTAGCATAATTCATCTTCTGTGATTTGTCATTTATCTTGTATCAAAACAACTCTCTGTTAGTTCATATCCACATCTGTTGATCAATGTTTTTTATTATCTTCAGGTGATTTAATTATTGTCTAACACCTGTTAAAAAACAGGTTTGTGTCTCTCACTGACAGCGCTATGCACCTCTCTCTGGTAATTGTGAATTAATTTAGGCCCACAATCTTCAAATGTGAAAAATAAAAAATAAAAACATTTTGTTTTCAGTAAGTATTTGTTTTGCTGTCATTTTGAACATTAATGTAAAAGAGTGAAGAATCTATTTGATGCCATAGTATTTTAAGAAATGCTTCACTGTGATTTTCATATCATTCAACTCTCTTCTTGTTGTTTTTACCTCCATTATGATTGGGGCAGAGGGTATGAACAAGAGCTCCCGAACGCTCTCTATACTTTGCTGTCTCTCATAGTATTCTTCAATTCCTCATTTCCTAGCATTATTTATATATTATTTTTTAGAGCAAACAAATTTTGAAGTATCGATGTATGATACCACCCACACACAGGCATGTGCCTGTATGTGTATGTATAAAATTACAGAATGTTACACGTGACCATGAAAAATTACATTAAAACTTCACATTTTTTGGAAATTAAGCGATATGATAATTAACTAGAGTGATATCTATTAAATAATCTATTTATTTATATTATTTTTAAGAGAGAAAGTTAAAGTCAAATTATTGAAGTAATGTAATGTACTATATACACGTAAAAAGAGGATAAATATATTAAAACTTTAGATTTTAAAGCAATTAAGTGATATAATTAACTAAAGCCACTGCACTTAAAATGTTATAACTTGTTAATTTATTTGTTATTTTACCTATTATGCGCTTTGCAGAAGAAATAATATTTGAAGTTGTAAATACTATTAACTAACACTAATAACAAAATTATTATGAATGCTTAATACAGCTACATTATGATTATAATTTTACCTATCTATTGGCACAAAAGGCAAAAATTCTAGACTATTTGTGCCCAGTGATCTTAATTATCAACTATGAGACCTTACACGGGTCCTGCATTGTATCTTACCACCACATGACTCTGAGCAAGTTGTTCAATCTATACCTTGAGCCTTATACATATCATAAATATGTACAAAGTACATATATTAAAATTATTAAATTTATTATTATATAACTACAAATAAAGCGGTGAGATGTAGAATGGCTCAGGCAAAAGCAGCTTTCCAACAAATGAGGAAAATACTATGCAATCCATTTTTGACAACAGAAACAAGAAAAAGAGTTCTTAACTTAAATGTTACGTAGAGCCAGTCTTAACATACGGATGCGAATCATGGACAATAGGACAACAGACAAGAAAATCACTGGAGGCTGTAGAAATGTGGTTTTACAGAAGAATGTTGAGAATACCATGGACAGCTAGGAAGAGTAATGAAGAGGTTCTGAGAATGGTCAAAGCAAAAAGAGAGCTAATTTCCAATATTAGGAAGAGACAATCAATTCAATCATCATTTTGGCCATGTAATGAGAAGAGAACAACTTGAATATATTGTAACAACTGGAAAAGTTGAGGGACGAAGAGATAGAGGGAGGCAAAGAGAAAAAATAACAGACAGCTTAGGAGAATGGCGCGGCAGAATGTCAACAACAGAAATGATAAATAGCTGCCGAGATTGAATGTTGTGGAGAGACATGATCACCTACGCCACTAGGCCTGGTACTTGATGATGATGATGACAAATAAAGCATTTTTTTAGGATTAAGTATTCTCTAAGGCCTAAGGCTAAGGGCATTTTTTTATAATGACTACGAAAGCAGGAAGCAATAAATAATACTATTATTATTACTTAATTTACATTAATTAATTTATTAATTACTCTATATTTAAATACAAGTTTTGGATGCTTCAGCTTTTTTTTATATTCATTTTCATTACTTTAACTTACAAACTCAAATCCATAAGATAACGAGGTCTGATGGGGTAGGGGTAAATTTTATATAGTAGTATTTTAAAGTATTTAGATTTAGTGTCAAGAATACAATTACAATAATGACACACAATCAATAATCAATGAGCTCTAAATTATATATTTTGTTAAATTTTACTATTTAACACAGTTGAACTTGGATTGAGTTTACACTCCTACTTCTGCTGGAAACTTTCGATAATCTTCAGTTACTGAAACTGAAGCTATTCCACCCCTCTTTCTACTTTCTTTAACTTTCTACCTAAATTAAAATTAATCAAACTGAAACAGCGAGTTCAACATTTACATTCATTACATCATTACAAAAGTACGTACGTACGGTACTGTGTACTAGTAGTACTATTTTATTTTGATTTTCTATCCTATCATTATCATGATGTTTTGTAACGATCTTAAAATTGTATCTTACTCTATCTTTGAATGGACGTAACTAATATTACTAATTGTAATGTGATGATGGATAATAAACTGAAAAACACTGCACTGCCACACTAAATTAAATTTACATTGCTCAACTGACTGATAATGATAGTGTTTCAGCTTGCTTCCGTCGTTCTTACCGTGGCGTACGTACGGTTCGGGTCTGCGTTCTCAAAACTGACTCGATCAATTCGGCGAATTGAACCACAAACTAATAAATATAAAACAAATCAATCTCACCAACGACTCACCTTTAAAATTCCTTTAGAACAAATAAATATCGTGAACATAAAAATTGTATCACGGCAATAATATAACAACTAAATTTTGTTATAAACACAGCGGGTCAACAAAACATAAATCAGCTCGTCAATTCTTCATTCTGCTTTTGTTGACCGGGGAATAAGGCAGATTTTCATGCACGTTTACCACAAATAATTGAATGAGCTACTTGCCTCAAAAATTCATGTTGTTATTTTGAATAAAATTACGACACAAAAGAATATATATTTTATCTAAATGTAAAACTCATTAAAATAACATAAATTAAAATAAAATTGAATGTAAAATATTATGAACTTACTGTGATTTGCCAACAGGCATATCAGCAGTACATTTTTCTCTTTGAATAATATTTTTTTTTAATTTTTATTATAAAGAATATAGAACAAAATACTATAGTCCAAAATATGACCGAAACATATACATAGTTATATATATTTTTTTTTTGACAAATATAAAGTTTGTAATTAAACACAAATTTTTAAAAAATTATATATAGTAATTCAAACAGTTTTGTATGGATAGTGGATAAAGAAAAATTTTGCAACCGCTCAAATAACGAAGCAAATAAATTGTTACCTGCTACATGCTCACCTATAAGTAACAATTGTGTCTTCTTTCCTTCCTCATTTGCCTTTCGGCGTCGAGGGGAGATATAGTTTGTGGTCTTCTACTCGCCTCTGCTGATGTTATGTTTTCTAGTGCTTCTAACAATTTTCCTTTTTGACTCAATAATTTGTTTTCTTGACTCAACAATGATGTCTGTTTCACAAAAACCTAGTAATAATGACTTACTCATTTTAATGTGTGGTTGAAGTCTGTAAATATATATAAATATATATATATATGATATATATATATTATATATATGATATATCTGATATATATATATATCATTATCATCATGTACCATGCCTGCAGGTGTATGTGATCACGTCTCTCCACAACTTTCGATCTCGACAGTTATTTATCATTTCTGTTGTTGACCTTCTGCCAAGCCATTCTTTTACGCTGTCTTCTTTTAACTTTGCTTCCATCTTTCTCTTCGTCCCTCAATTTTTCGAGTTGTCACAATAGATTCCAGCTCTTCCCTTCTAATTACGTGGCCACTAAGTGATGATTGTTTCTTCCTACTATTGGAAATTAGCTCTCTCTTTGTTTTGGCCTCTTTCATGACGTCTTCATTACTTTTCTTAGCTGTCCATGGTATTCTCAACAGACTTCTGTAAAACCACATCTGTACAATCTGCAGTGATTTTCTTGTCTGTTGTCCTATTGTCCATGATTAAATCCATATGTTAAGATTGGTTCTGCATAACATTTAAGAACTCTTCTTCTTGTATCTATTGTTAAATATTGATTACACAGAATCTTCCTCATTTTTTTTTTTTTTTGTAACGCTGCTTTTGCCTGAGCCATTCTGCATCTCACCTCTGTTGTACATCTATCATCTGATGTTAACATTGTTCCCAGATATTTAAATTCATTTTCCTGTTTTAATATTGTTCCACTTGCCTTTATGGTGCATTGCGAGGATACTGTATAATCAACATACCTTAGATTATTTATATTATGACATCCAATTGCTATTCCAGGCATGCCCCTTATGGATCTTAAAATAATCTCATTATACATATTAAATAAATCTGGTGACAGCACAAAACCTCGCATAACACCCAGTTGTATTAGTTGAAACATTCCCAAACGATATCCAGTTTTAAGGCCGCTGTTTGTTGCCAGTACATTTTCTTTATTATTCTTATATCTTTCCTTTGGTTAAAAAGCACATATGCTTTTGAGTTAAACAGAAAATGAGCCCACTTCATAGATTCAAAATGATACTTGCCAATGCCATCCGTTTGCACAAGTTAGGTCCTTAGCTACCAAACGTCCGAAACGAAGCCATCGAATTAACGACTTTATCTACATCGAAGGTTAACGAACTGTGAACAAACATTTATGTTCAAACCCTTGAAAAACATTTTCAAAAAATCTGCCAACTCGCTGCAATAGCGAACACAGAAAACATCACAGGATTGTGATGTTCTGAAACAGCTATGCCATGCTACCCTAGAATTGCCTTTAATGGGATTACTGTGACCACAAACCACTCTCCATGTGTGTGCCACATATTTACACCCCAGAAAGAAATACTGAATATAACAACATCATGTGCCGTCTGTGATATTAATGACCACAGACCAGGAGCCTCCAGTATGATTGATACAACTGTTGCACCAAGCATTTCAGCAGCAGAGCCATATCTATGGAATGTTAATATGACATTGTTCTTGAATGATGTCCAAGTTAATGAGACATCAGAATCGTGTGGCGGCAGCTACAAGAAGGGAGCGGAGAACATCAAGTTCTGCTGCTATAAAGGAGACTTGCCTTGCTATCCCAGAATTGCCTTAAATGGGATCACTGTAGTTGAAAACTTCTCCTCTTGTGTAAACTACACATTCACATCTAAGAGTGAATCAGTGAAGATCACAAAATCATATTCTCTCAGTGGTTTTACTAACTACAGGTCATGTGGATTCTGTTGGATTGGAAATGATAACTTACCACCACTGTGTGTCTATATGTTTGGAATTGGAGTCATCAATGATGGCCTAACATCATCAAGTGCTATGACGATCATCATTTTCGGGAGGACGTGAACTCCCATGGTATATGGTGGATAGGCGGTAGGAACCATTGAAGGCTATGTCTGAAAAGTGTTCCTTCTTGCAGTTTCCTCATATTCCAAGTCCGGCTTGTTGCAGGAGCTACTGAGTTAAGTGCTCTGTGCACACCGTGAGCTGTGTGTCTCATTCGTTTTGATCCTGCTTCGATATCCCGCTTGTTTACGATGAATGATGATATCGTATGACAGGGAACAGTTGACTGTGTTCACTTTCTGCGCGGTTTCGCCTTATGTCTTTTGGCGTGTGCTGAGACTGCTACGATGGGGACTACAGTTACCTTTCTTTGTTTGGGAGATGAGTTAGTAATTCGGATGATTCCACTGGCACGGGCGGTTGAGCAATTATGGATTTTAATTCGTTTGCTGTGATTCCGAGGCCTTCCATAACCAATAACCAATATCTTTCCTGTCCACGTTTATGTCTTTTAAAATTTTGATTATTTCTTGGTGCTTTACTTTGTAAAATGTTTTGGTATAATCTATGAAACATATGTATAGATCTGTTTTCGCCTCTATGGCTCTTTCTACTAAAGATCTTATGATGTATATGGCATTGTTCGTACCTTTACCTCCAACAAAACCACACTGTTCATCACTAATTTCTGGAAGGATTTTGTTTCACACTCTTCGCATGATGATTCTTAGTCATATTTTAGTCATGTGACACATAAGGGTTATTGTGCGATTATCATCGCACTTAATCAACAGATTTCTTTGGTAGGGCTATGAATATTGATTTGAGCAGGTTGTCTGGTGTATATCCGCTGTTGTAGATATCATTCAATATTTGTGTTATTATTTATATTCCAAAATCACCCACGGCTTCAATCTCTTCTTTAGTTATACTATCTGGCCCAGGAGCTTCTCCTGCTTTCATATTGCACAAGGCGTCTTCCACTTCTTCTTTGAATATTTCATTCCTTCCACATTATCCTTAATATTTATTTCTGTTCGTTCATCATTATAAAGATCTTTAATGTATTCTGTCCATCGTTCCCTTATGCTTTCTTGTTTAATTAACAGTTCTCCTTCCTTTGATCTCTCTCTCTCTCTCTCTCTCTCTCTCTCTCTCTCTCTCTCTCTCTCTTTCTCTCTCTCTCTTTATCTCTCTTTCTCTGCGATCAAGTCTCAATCAAAGTAGGATTCCAGACTCTTATGAAGTCAGCTGTCAGTTTAAGTGCTTTGATCTTAAACATCCAGTTTTGTTATTGCGTTTTTCTTCCTGTTAATTCTTCAATTAATGTGTATATAGCTTTGGCGATGTACAATGGAATGTTCTGCTCGTGCCTGTTTAACTTCTGACAGGCTGGTGGACGGTGGAAATTCTCGTTGTTAAATGGGTATTTATCTTCTTTTCATTCGAGATAGATCTATCGGTGATATGTCATTGTTTTTCACTGTCGCTCCGGGCAGACGGGAATTTCCATCCCGAATTATTGAGTTATTGAGTTATTTGCGGGTCATCATCATTGCACTCCGAACATGTCCATAGGTGCTCAGATCCCCTCCTCAGCAATTCCCTCAGTGTCCAGCGACTGACGACTCCAGTTCTATGTTGGTTGATAAGTCTTCTTACACGGCCACCAAGTTTCTCATTTCTGGCCGTGCCCATCTTAACTCCCATTTCCATCATCCGAAGAAGTGACGTTGATCTGTGTTTGTCGAAGTCCTGTGCTCTTCCAACATCTCATTTTTTGTACAGTCTATGACGGTGGATGGGGCTGAGGAGTCAACAATGATCAACGGCCCAGAAAGCGAAAACAGCAAAGTGTGTGGTACACAAGAGGTATGTTCAGGGCACAAAAGACGAATGTGGCAGATCACCGTGAAAGAGATTGGAGCCTCATCACGTATTATTCCAGAGAAAGCCATGGAGAGGAATTCGAAATTATGTCAGAGGAAAGATCTAAAAATAAGTACATGGGATGTTAAAACTCTATACCAAGTAGGAAAATGGGAAAATCTTATTCATGAAGCAGAACGACTAAACATAGATATTTTAGGCATATCAGAGACAAGATTGAAAGAATGTGGGTACATAGAGGACGAAAAATATACATTTATATATTCAGGCAACACAACAGAACACCAAAGAGGGGTAGGAATACTAATAAAAAGAGAGCTACAAAAATATATAAGTACCCACTGGACATACAGTGATAGGATTATACTACTCAAGATGAAAGCAAAACCGTGTAACATAGCAATAATACAGACATACACATTTACTCAAGACTACACAGATGAACAAATAGAGGCATATTGTGAAGATCTAAATAAAGTTATGAAGCAAGCGAAATTTTTGACATCTTGACTGTAATGGGTGACATGAACGCTAAAGATAGATATAAAGCTATTAAAGGTAGATATAAGACCATCATAGGAAATCATGGTTTAGGAAAAAAGAATGACAGAGGAGAAAGATTAATACAATTCTGTGAAGAAAACAGGCTGATAATATATAACACCTACTTTGAGCAAGGGAAAATGAAACTATACATATGGAAAAATCCTGGAGATAGAAGAGGAATCAAATAGACTACATACTGATTAAAAATAGGTTTTGTAACAGCGTAAAGAAAGCCAAAACCTATGTAGGATTAGATATTAACTCAGATCACATTACTGTAATAATTAAAATGAAAATCAAACTAAAGAGAAACACGCAAAGTAAAAAGAGTAAAGTTTTCTTCCACGCCTTGCTAGACGTATGGGGAATATGGTGTTAGAGACCATATTTTTCTATAACCACGGCACATTTTTGGGTGATGTGGTCTGTATCACGCCAGGCTGCCTTTACTTCCCAAAAAATCTCTAGTACCCATTTTTGAGGCTGGATGAACCTAGGAGCAATGTCAGTCCGAAAAAAATCCGCCATCGCAGGGGATCGAACCCGGATCTTTATGGTCAGGAAGCGAAAAAAAGAGAAACAAGGAAAAGTCTAATTCAGCAACAATACCACTAGATATAACGTCTTTAAATCAAAAAAAGATGATAAAGATACTTATACAATACAAGTAAAGGAACACATATCAGAAGCTGCTAGAAGAAGGAATTGAGCAATACAGAAGAGAAAATCCAAATGAAAAAGTCACTAACCAAATGGCAATCTATAAAGAAAAGCATACAAGAAACTTGCGACATGTTACCCAAAAACGGAAAGAACCAAAAAAAATGGATAACTATCTTCATCTTAGAAAAATTGAAGAAAGGAGACAAGCGAGGAACACTGCCCAATACAATAAAATAGATAATGTAATATGCAAAATGTGCAAAAGGGCAAAAGAAGACCGGCTCAGCCAAAAATGTATAGAAAGAGGAAATGTGGAAAGAAAACAAGACTTAAGAGGACACAGAAATAAAAGGAATAGCTAGTAAAAATTTAAAAAGTCACATCAATCGGATGCATTGCAGACAAAAAAGGATAAATGCTAACAGATAATAAAGCTATAAGAGATAGACGACAGGAATATAAAACATAACTATTTTATGATCAAAGGGACAAGAAACCAATTATAAAATGTACATCAGGCTATAAAATCTTAAAATCTGTGGTGGAAAAAGCTATAAAAACAATGAAAAATGGAAAAGCAGCAGGACCTGATAGCATACAGATAGAGAGGATACAAGCGCTAGAAGATTTTGGCATTGAAGTAATTACAGACATATGCAACGACATATACCATACAGGATACATACCAAATGAACTAAAAATATCAACTTTCATTGCATTGCCTAAAAAGAATGGTGCAGTTGAATGCAGTGACTTTAGAACAATAACCATAATGAGCCAAGGTACACAAATCTTGCTAAAAGTTATACAAGGAAGGATTCAGAATAAAATCAATACTGAATTAGATGAGCAGTAATGTGGATTTAGGAAATATAGTGGGACAAAAGAAGCCATATTCTGCATGGAGGCGAAGGCCCCCCCCCCCCCCCCCCCCCCCCCCCAGCACCAGAGCTGGAAGTCGTCAGTGACTCATAACTGATGGCTTGCGCCAGGATCGGTGAACCAGAACCATCCAGACCCTGCTACACCTCTTCGTGGTGCCTCTAGAAACAGACTAACCTGTCTAGTCTGGCCAAGCGAGCAGGGATCGAAGTGGGAAGACGAACCCGGTACACAAAAAAGCGTCGGCTGAAATCGGATGTGTTGGGCCGAAAGGCGCAGATATCACAGTGTTACACTGCAAACTGCAACACAACGTAACTACGTCCACTTAACGTCCTTTTAAGGGCGGATGACGAGGAGGAAGTCTACGGTTCGTATCCGTTAGAATACCTCAAATCATCGGACGAACGCATCATCATCATCATCATCATATTCTGCATGAGAACACTAATCGAAAAGTACAGAGAAGTGAACAAACCAATATATGCCTGCTTCATAGGCTACACCAAAGCTTTTGATAGAGTACACCACAAACAACTTATAGAATGCCTAAAAGAGATACATCTAGATGACATGGACATACGACTAAAATGTAATTTATACTGGGAGCAAACAGCATTTGGAAAAACTACCCGACTGGGTTACCGACGTTCGTACAACCCGTGTTCGATTCCCACTGGAAGCAGCGTGAATGGTACTGGTGGTTGGAAATAAAATATCCACGCGGTCCACCCAGTCGCTGGCAGAAATTAATACCAGAATAATACTCTGGGAAGGTGAGGAATGCCGCCTCGCATCGTCATTTTTTTATGCTTGACGCGACACTATCCAGAAGTCTCCAAACACTTCTGGATAGGCGGTCGAGCATAAATGAATGAAAGCTTTCGTGCTAAGACGCCGATTCAAGTATCGGAGTAAGTAAAGTGCCCCCGTCACGCCAAGTGGCGTATGGGGAAATATGGTGTTAGTGACCCTATATTTTACAGACCTTCAGAGTACATGATTTTTGGGGCAATACTGTCGGTATTACGCCCGTGCTGCTTTACTTTCCCAGAAAAAAAATCCGGTACCCATTTTAAGGCTGGGTGAACCCGGAGCCGTCGGTTGGGAACGGAACCCTACCCCTTGTCCTTTGTATTTCAGTTCACTAACCACTGAGCTATCGCGGTTCCATACAAGTAGCGTACTATACCTTTACCTTTACACATTTTTGTTATCTTTATTTCTGCTCTTTGTATACATTAGCTGTAAAATGTCGTCTGTCATCCATTTCTTTCTTGAATTTGTCCTCATCGGTGGTATGAACTCTTTTGATGTTTGCGGTATTGATTCTTTTAGCATTTTTCACTGTACATCATAGCCTTGTATCTTCTCTATTGCATTGTACCGAGTCTGAATTGTGATGTTATATTTGTCTTGTAACCTCTTGACTGATTTGAGTAAATATAAATTAAACTTGATAACTGAGGCTCGTTTTGTTGTTTTTAATTTTACTCAAAGTTTTCCCACAACTGGTATACGATCACTATTGCAATCTGCTCCTGGTCTACGTCGATTCAAGTCTCGTACTTGACCTTTACCTTTACCTTGTCTTGTTTTCACACATACCAGACTGTTTCTAAATCAGTTGTATATCATTACGCAGTCGATTTGATTACGTACATTATCCTCTGGACTTTTCCATGCCCACATGCGTCTTGGATGTTGCTTAAAACAAATGTTTCTTATCATGTGTGTTCTTGTCAAATCAAGAAGTTTATCACCTCTTTCATTTCTCTGTTCTAAGCCATAATAACCAACCACTTTTTCAACTCTTTCCTTTCCTACTTTTGCACTGAGATCCACAAGAACGATGGTGTTTTCATGTGGTTTGCATTGACGAAGTGTCATATTAAGAACGTGGTAAAATTTATCAACTATTTCCTCAGGGCGGTCTGCTGTTGTTGCTACATAAACATGTATGAGATTTAATATTTATTGGCTTTCCATTCAGTTTCACTAAAAGGACTCTGCCAGATATTACACAAAAGCCTTTCATTGTTTTGCTCTTTCTGCATCCAAGATGATACCTACTCTCTTTGGTGTTCAGTACGTGCAGAATATATGAATTTATATTCATCAGAATATATCTCCCCTGATCCAGTATATCTCATATCGATCTGGTATCACCTGTAGCACATGATGCCCCATACCGAATTAGTGTATTCCATTGGAATCGCCATTAACGTTGTTGTCGAGAATACTATAATTGTGGCGACCCATGATTATGCAAAGAAGTTACGATGATGATTTTCTGTTACCTTCCGCCGGTTTGTTTACGATTGACTCCCATAGCCTTTTACTAAAAAGTCTCACCCACAAGGCACTGGGGTTGTTTTATTTTAGGGTACCCTCTCTTAGCCTTTTATTCTCCCGAGCATACCTGCAAGGCAGCAGGGCAGCTGCAAATTGTACTGACTGCTGCATTTGTACCAGTTCATAATTCTAGTTACGATAGGGGTCATATGCTCTGTCAGCGACTCCTAGCCATGATCTGTAAACTAGAACTATTCAGATTCTATTCCTTCTCTTTGCAGTAGCCTACTCATAAAAGCAGACTAAACCCGTCTAGTTAGGTGGCTAGGAATCGAGTGGAAACCCGATACTAAAAACTGCCATGTTGAAGGCTGATGTGTTGGGTAAAAGGACAAAAGTACCACAGCTTTGCTGCAAACATCACTACGCAGCAATGTCAACATAAAGTCCTTTTATGATCCGATGCCGAAAATGACTTTTAATTCCTTGGGTCATCGGGTGAACGCGAGAAAGAAAGGAAGAGAAAATTATAGCAATAACTACTTTATCATAAAATACGAGTCTGGCAATCATATTTTTCAGTTACTTTAAAATTTACGAAGAGTTATCGGAAAGTTTATGGACTATAGTTACCATGACAAAACTACTTGACCCGTGCGCTAAAAAAATCTGAAGGTTAATACTGTCAAGTGTCTTGAGAATGTGTGTCACGTAACATCATACTGTCCACACGTGATCAGCTTCTCTATGCAATTTTCCAACCGTGCATGTAGGACGTTCTACGAACAGTTCGATGGTTGATCTAGCCATCTGTGACTTCGCACTGTTCCCTAAACTGAAAAGGAAGTTGAAGGGGCGTCGCTTTGACACGGTGGATGACATCATATTTGGATTTCAGGCGGTGTTAGACGGACTTGAGTACAATTATTTCAACTGCGTTTTTGGGCACGAAAAAGGCGCTGAGGGTTCGGTGTATGCTATATCGACAGTGATGGTGGCTAATTTTAAATATGGTGATTCATTTTAAAAAAATAAATAGATTTGTTATTTGTATATCTCGGGGTTGCTAGAGTCATACACATTTATGGGAACGCGTTCTTGTACGTTCTGACTGAAAAAAGCGTCATGAATATATATATATATATATATATATATATATATATATATATATATATATATATATATATACATGTATATATAATTATCGTATCATTTAATGCCATATTTTCAGGCGTTCACGCGATGATTACTAAAAGAATGGAGAGTCATCTTCGTCATCCGTCCTTAAAATGATGTAAAGTGGGCGTAGATGCGTTCTGCTGTGATGTGCAGGAAAACTGTGGTATTTGCAACTTTCGGCCCAACACATTCGACTTCAAAACAGCATTTTAAAGTATCGGATTGACTTCCCTCTTCTGGCCCTACAGGAGCATAAGCTTGCTACCTGCGGTTGTGATAGCAGAGTCGGCGCACCGTCAGCTGACCAAGACCTAGCAGTTTTACATCCTCGTGGTCTCTCCCAGTAACAATCTGCGTAAAAAAACACCGGGTTCCCTGTAGTGGTGGGTGTTATTGATATAGAATATCTAGTATTGCAGTACCTCTGGAATGGACTAGTAGTTTCTCAGTAATGTCTGGGAATAGACGAACTGCAACTTCTTCAGTAAGAGCCGAGAATGTCAAGAAAGCCATTACAACCTGCAGCATCAATGAGTAAAGGGCAGCATGCCCTCATCAACTCGTGACATTTCATCAACATCAGTCCCTATCCGCTTGGCCTGACTATATTGCTTAGTCTGTGACTTGAAGCACCGCGAAGAGGTGGAGCAGGGGACCCCAGTCTTTTGACTTGTTAAGCTTGTGTTATCCCCTGGTAGCCTGGCTACCAATAGAACAGCTCTTGGAAAGTACTTTCGTCTGTTCTACCACCTTGCAGTGGAAACACGTCAGAGAAGCAAACTGATACAGGTGCTCTACTGCTAAGATTTTAAATGCATAACCCTTATCTTACAATTTAGATTATATTGAGATTTTCTATTGAGTTATGTTGAACGATGTAAGATGTAATCGGTCAAGGCTGCGGTCGTCAGAGCTGACTCATGCCATAATGTCATACCGAACGGAAGAAGACAACTTTACCGAACGGAAGAAGACAACTTTACCGAACGGAAGAAGAAAACTTTACCGAACGGAAGAAGACAACTTTACCGAACGGAAGAAGAAAACTTTACCGAACGGAAGAAGACAACTTTACCGAACAGAAGAAGACAACTTTACCGAACGGAAGAAGACAACTTTACCGAACGGAAGAAGACAACTTTACCGAACGGAAGAAGACAACTTTACCGAACAGAAGAAGAAAACTTTACCGAACAGAAGAAGAAAACTTTACCGAACGGAAGAAGACAACTTTACCGAACGGAAGAAGACAACTTTACCGAACGGAAGAAGACAACTTTACCGAACGGAAGAAGACAACTTTACCGAACGGAAGAAGACAACTTTACCGAACGGAAGAAGACAACTTTACCGAACGGAAGAAGACAACTTTACCGAACGGAAGAAGACAACTTTACCGAACGGAAGAAGACAACTTTACCGAACGGAAGAAGACAACTTTACCGAACGGAAGAAGACAACTTTACCGAACGGAAGAAGACAACTTTACCGAACGGAAGAAGACAACTTTACCGAACGGAAGAAGACAACTTTACCGAACGGAAGAAGACAACTTTACCGAACGGAAGAAGACAACTTTACCGAACTTATGATACTAGGTCGTAACACTTGAAGGTGATGAAACTAGTGCTTATCTCTTCGTTACTATTAACATTGATGTTAACTCTGCCAGTTACATGTCCACTGTAAATCACTCTCCTTTTTCAACTTGTCAACTGAAGAACCCAAGTTGACTCTATTGCAAGGTCAACTTTTATGAAGGCTTCAATAGAAGAAGTGCCAAACTGTTGTAAGTTTTCGATGTCATTGCCTTTTTGGAGCATCATTTCATCATCCACAGGGTGGATGGATGCTCACAGCTACATACCTCGCTTTATCAAAGTGTGTGTCAAGTATAGGACGGGTCGTGCCCTGCTTTGTAAAAAAAGTAAAGTAAAGTACCCCCCGTCACGCCAAGTGGCGTATAGGGAAATACGGTGTTAGTGACCCTATATTTTACAGACCTTCAGCACATGATTTTTGGGGTAATGTGGTCGGTATTACGCCCGTGCTGCTTTTACTTTCCCAGAAAAAATCCGGTACCCATTTAAGGCTGGGTGAACCCGGAGCCGTCGGTTGGGATCGAACCCTACCCCTTGTCCGTAGTAGTCCAGTTCACTAACCACTGAGCTATCGCGGCTCCTACTAATTTTTAGGGAATTAGTAAAACCCAGGTGTCCTCGCCAGGATTACGAACCCCGGCTGTTGCCGTGGTAAGCCAACCGGCCCTGCTTTGTGGTAAGGTAAAATGTTGGGGAAGGCATGGGTTGGCTTCAGTGACACCTCATCTATCTAAATATGCTCAATTAGAAACAAATGATGTGATTTATTATTAAATAACTTGTAGCAGACAAATCATGTTCCTTTTATTCAGTTCATCGTACTTCAAGTGAAGTGCCTATCAGGGCGTGCATTATTCATGTCAAGCACGGTCTTGGAAACGTTTATCCACGACAAATAGTCTTTGTGTGTTTGCGTTCTCGCAATTAGACAACACTTGTATGGCTCGGTAAAAGAAATGCTAGATTTGTCGAGTGTGCCTCGTTTTGCTTGATGATGTTCATGTTAACTTGACGTCAGGCATAGGCGTGCTTGTCACGGTGGGAGGGTGTGTACATTTTGTCCATGATGATAGAAAGTTACTCTTCTGTCATAAGGTACTAGTATTAATTTGGGGAGATAGAGAAAAGTGGAGGAGGAAGTGTTGGGAAGCGGTGGTAGTTGACAGTAAGGAAAGATGGTAAATATGAAGATTATGATAAAAAAACATAAAATAAGTGAAGGTGTTAAGGAATTAACCACCCTGGGGGTTTAAACAATAATTTGGGGTCGTCCTTGCATACAGCATGAAACTATAGAATAACATGTGCTAATTTGATTAAACCAATGCACAAAAGAAAAGAATTCTTAAACAGGCAATACAAACACACTCCCACGCATAAACACACACACATCTGAACACAATCATAAGGAGTTAATATTAACTGTTAAAAGTATATAAATAATTCTGTCTTAAAAAGAACGTTCATTTCTGTGTTTAGTTTGTATAGTTTGTTTGATTTACTTGTTGAAGGCTTTTGCCGAAACGCTGTAGTAGTTTGTTTTGTCTTTCTGATATCTAGCTGCTCAATACCATTTTATTTATGTTTAATTTATATATTTTCTATAGCTATATTCACGGATACCGAATTATATTTAATATATTGTAAATTTGACATTTTTGCTTATCTCCTTAAAAAGAACTCAGTAAGTAATGTTTACCTTTAGAAACACGTGTATTAAATTAATTTGAGAAACAGCATATTATCAGAAAGTATGTATCTTTAATGCTTACTTTTATAAGCAACTCAGTGTACATTAACTGATTTATAGTTATAATTGCAATGCAATAAAAAGAACTCGCTTGCATCAGAGAAAAGTGTCGTCCTCTTTGTCGTCCGCGATCTCTCTTTCCCTGTATTTTGCCAATTGTAAACAATTATTATAACTTTCCTCTTCTGAGACATCACACCTCTGTTGCCTCAAATCATCTTTTCATTTGTTTGTCTACTGTCCATGATTAGCTTCTATATGTCAGAATTGGTTCTATATAGCACCGATGAACACTCTTTCTCATTTCAATTGATATAGATTTGTTTCATAAGACGTTTTTATTTTCTGAAATGTTATGTTAGCCTGACCTATTCTTGAAATAACGTTGTGTCACAGAGTGTGAGAAGTGGTATGATATAGTGTTTAAAATAAAAAAAAACTAAACTGACTCATCACCATCATCATCATCATTATCATCATTATCAATCATCATCAGGTCGCTTGTCCTTTGCAGAAGGTTGCATTCACCACAGCCCACCTGAAATAATATTTGTCTCTGGCGAGATCTCCCACTTTTTCTATTGTCATATTGAAGATATAACAACACAAAATATATATATATATATATATATATATATATATATATATATATATATATATATATATATATATATATGGCCCTTTTCGTCTTGTCAGACGGTCTAGTGGAGGCTATTGCGTATTCTTTTGAGGTATTGTTTTTGCCGAACAGCTTCTCTCGTGGCTAATTCTACCAATGTTTGACAAACACATGCGGTCACATAATGAACAGGTCAGGCTCGCTGATCCACAGGGTTTACCATCCTTTTTCATGAGTCTCTTCTCTTCTAAGTCCTGTCTTAGCACAGTCTCAAATGTTGTTATACCGTTCCTTATACATGCTCTCCATGATGTGCGATCACTTGCCAGATGTTGCCAGTCGTTTTCACAGATGGAGAAGTCTTTCAGAGATGATTTGCAGATATCTCTATATACACAAAAATAACATGCACAATAAATGGTGATTCTGACTGATGCACTGTCAGTACTATCAGCTCTAATAAACCCCAAGAACAATGAACTAGATGACTTGAGAACTACCCTGGACCAACTATGCAATAACTTCCAGAGAGTAGTCATTCAGTGGATACCATCACACTGTAATATACACGGGAACGAACACGCAGACAAATTAGCTAAAGAGGGAGGGAGATTACCACAAGAGAACAATCCGCTCAGTTATGATGAAGCCAAATCCATCCTCAAAGGTCAGTTCCATGAAAAATGGAAACGTGAACACCCAAAGCATAACGAGAGTGACGGATACCACCAACTATCAAGGAGGGATCAAGTCATCATACTTCGCCTACGCACAGGCCACAATAGAATGAGAAATCACATGTTCACCAAATTCAAAATAGGAACTACCAGCCTATGCCACTGTACACTGGACAATATGACTACAAAACATGTTCTACAGGATTGCCCCCAGTACACGGACCTGAGAAGAGCAATGTGGTCCACACCCACCTACCTGGAGGAGAAATTATATGGGGTGATCGATAGAGAGACTGGAATCCTACTCTGATTGAGTCTTGATCGCAGAGAGAGAAAGAGAGTGAGAGAGAAAGAGTTTGTGACAAAACTACAGGGATATGCCCAAACAATGACATTTATCAGCACGAATATTTTGGACCCCAGTGTCAGTACTTGGTTCTCGTGTACAAATACGCCCAAAATTCTGAACCTACTTTCCTGTTTGATTACAACGACACCACATGTAACTTGGACACAAATTCTACATCAGTTGAGGCAACTCTCAACCAATCTTTGCTGTTCTCCTGGTCTAGGATTTATTTAGATGACTTAACAGTTCCGGACAGTTTCACGGCAAAACAAAATGGTTCTGCCTCATGTAGCAATGATTCAAGGTTTGTAGTTAGTCAGCACGAGATTGATGTCTGTTGCTCTGGGGCTGGTATGATCAACAAGTTATGGATTTCAGGGGCGATAGTTGCAAATATCTGCTCCATCCACATAGGCGGGGGTCGAAATTTGGCTCTCAAACAGAACACAAACCAGGCCGACACTTTTAATTCTTGTTATGCAGGAGACGGATGTGGACCAGAGGCCGCAGTAAATGGCAAAATAAGGACCAATCTCTATGACAATGACTGCACACACACAAAACTGAGAAGTGGAAACAGTCCTGTTTACTGGTATCTGAACTTTGCCACGCCCCAGAAGATTCACACCATTCGATTCTATCATCGAACTAGCACTATGATTCGGGTAAAGAATGCCACTCTAAAGGCTTTCTCTGACAGTGGCGGCTAAGTGTTCCAGTCTAATGATATATCATACCCTAATGTTTCTATGAACACTATTGTAGTCTCCACACAAACGCCAATGGCACACATTAAGACTGAGTTCTCACCGACCATTTCGCAGGCCGGCAGTGAACTGACGGTGTGTGAGGCGCAAACATTTACAGACACCTATTGTCTGGACGGGTATTCTTGGTCGTTTTGTGCAGTGTGTAGTCGGTGTAGCAAAAGCTGCGACTTCATCATCGGTACATGTCACGGCAAATGCTCACATGGGATCTATGGACACGATTGCTCTAGGTCTTGTCTCAGTGTCTGTCCTTTATGTTGGAAAAATCAGGAAAATGCCTACAATGTAAACATCCTGGCTATACCTGTAATGACACTTGTCCCGATGGTAATTTTGGGCTACAGTGCGAACAGACGTGTTCTGATGGCTGTGACATCATATGTGACCCGGAAAGTGCAGACTGTACGTGCAAGGAAACGTCCAGACAACTGTTTCAACGACACCTGTGAACAGTCAACCGGGAACTGTGCATGCAAGGGAAAGTTCTACGTGTCAGACTGCACTCTCAAATCTCCGGACAACTGTTTGAACGAAACCTGTGGACAGTTAATCGAAGCCTGCGTCTCGTATGTCGATAATTCACACGTTAAGAAGAGTCTGCAGACTAACCCAAGCATATGGATACCTCAATGTGTTTATGTGCTAGACTTGGCTCATTTCTTGGTGTTTTTCCGTGAAGATATGACTCATATCTTAATATTTTTCTGTGCTAGTCATGGCTCATATCTTGGTGTATTTCGGTGCTAGCCATGGCTCAAATCTTAGCTGGTGTGTGTGTGTGTGAGTGTTGTGTGTGTGGGCTAGCCATGGCTCATAATTAAGGGTGTGTGTCATGTTAGTCATATCTCATATCTTGGTGTGTCCGTGTTAATCATGTCTGTTATCTTTATGTGCGTATGAGTTTAGTAATATCTCATAACTTAGTGTGTATCTGTGTTAGTCATGTGTCATATCTTTGTGTGTGCATGTCTGGGTTAGGGATATCTCATATCTTTGTGTGCATGTTTATGTTAGTCATATCTCATATCTTTGTGCGTGCATGTCTGTGTTTGTCACATTTCATATTCTTGTGTGTGCATGGCTATGTAAGTCACAGCTCATATCTTTGTGTGTACATGCCTATGTTAGTCATATCTTATATCTTTGTGTGTATGTCTATGTTAGGTATATGTCATATCTTTGTGTGTGCATGTCTAAGTCAGTCATATCTCATATCTTTATGTGCATGTTTATGTTAGTCATGTGTCATATATCTTGATGTGTGTCGGTGTTAGTCATGTCTCGTATCGCTGTGTACATGTCTGTGACTGACGGAGGCTACTATATATATATATATATATATATATATATATATATATATATATATATATATATATATATATATATATATATATATATATATATATATATATATATATATATATATATATATATATATATAAAATATAATATATATTCTCTCTGCTTCTTTTCCCTTTTTTCACCAGGTTATCTAATAACATAATTCTTGAAAAACAAAGCCAGTCAAGACTTCCATTTTAGTCTTTCTACTGATTCCGGCTGTCTATTGTACGCTACAATACAATCTACTGCAGCATCGCATTTTGATGATTTAATTCACTTGCCTTAACCCCTGTTTATTGTACCTTTGTAATCCGCCCTTGAAACATCGTCATGCTTGACTGGCTCACCTAACGTGTGTGTAATTATATGACGTCATTAAGCTAAAATCTCTCACCTCCTCACACGATCTGTTCTACCGATTAAATAAGCTTCATTCAATTTCATCTTGTTAATCTGTGTACTACAGGCCACAACTGTGATGTGACATTTTCCAACTCATAATTTTGTGTTTATTAGTTTGTATCGTTTGCTGTCATTGTCTAAAACGAATCGTGGGATTTGTACATATCTTTGTGTTTTTTTTTTATAATAATTTTTATTAAATCACAAATTTGTTTCCTTGATCTATTTTCTTCCCCTACCGCCACAATTCGCATACTTTTATGAACGTATATACATTATCCTAGATTGACTACATTTATTTATAATTATACACTATAAAGGTGGAACAAACGGTTAGTTAGCAATAAAATATGTGTAGCAATAATAGTAATAATCATTTTCAAGAATCATGCTTACTGGCGTAGGTGACCATGTCTCTCCACAACTTTTGAATTCGACAGTTATTTATCATTACTGTTGTTGACCTGCCAAGCCATTCTTAGATGTCTGATATCTTTTCTGTTTGTTTTCCTCTTATCTCTTCATTCCTCAACTTTCCCAGTTGTCACAATATATTCCAGCTGTTCCCTTCTCATTATATCGCCAAAAATTATGATTAATGACAATAGTCTAGGGTGACCATTTTTTTCCCATTGTTTCCGGGGACATTTGTCATATTTTTTACATTTCAGAGGATTTTTTTGCTTATTTCTGAGACTGTCCCACAAAATCGGGGACGAACTATATATGTGTGTGTGTGTGTGTGCGTGCGTGTGTGTGTGTGTGTGTGTGTATACATATATATATTTATTTATATATATGTTTATAATATGTGTGGGTGGGTGTGTGACTGTGTGTGCGCAAGAAATTTTGTAGGTGCAAAAAAAAAAGATAACTTTAAATTTCATAATAACTGTTCATTTGCTGTTTGATTTTATTTTTTTTTAATATTCACGGTACTTATGCGATACACGCACTTAATGACATTACA
The DNA here is from genome assembly GCA_032433765.1 of Megaustenia siamemsis. Lineage (NCBI taxonomy): Eukaryota > Metazoa > Mollusca > Gastropoda > Stylommatophora > Ariophantidae > Megaustenia > Megaustenia siamemsis. The sequence continues at coordinate 129,556,510 of JAVIAB010000092.1, forward strand.
ATAGCTAGTTGTGTTTCTCAATAAAAAAATATATATTTAAAATTAAAAAAATTTAAACAACATATAGCTATCAATTGCAGTATTAAAGTAATGTTTACAGTACTTTATTTATACTGAAGAGATTGTTGCCTCGGCGTGGTACTTGTTTTTTGAGTGTTTCTTTCTCAAGTTCTCATGATTTGAAGCAAGTTTTTCACTGAAGCTTTCACGCGATAAATTAATGTTAGTTTTTACTGTTGGCGACTTTGGCGAGATACTTTGGCGGGAGATGTCCGGAAAGGCAGGGGTGGGGGGGGGGGGGGAGAGAGAGTGTCTGCTTTTTTTTTTTAAAATTAAAACCATCCCAATAGAAGTGAGTGGTGGGAATAGAAGTGACGTAGCACCGCGCTTCAAGAGTTCAAAGAGCTATCTCCGACACAACGCGTACAAGTCTTCTCTTTTATCTTCTTGCTAATGCCGCTCAGTCTGGGATAAAGAAACACAACTCAGTAACGTCCTGAGTCCTAGTTATTACTTTAAAAGAGGGCCGATTCCGTGTATGAACATTTATTTATTCACTGAAATCGGGGACAAAATCGGGGACAAATTTCTTTCGGGGACAACTTCTACATTCGGGGACGAATGGTCACCCTACAATAGTCATAATAGTAAAACTGTAAAACATAATCTGACGTTAGAGGCGAGGAATTAATAGAAATAAAAACAATCAGCTCGAAGGGAAAAGACATTAACGGCCACTGAACATTACAATTCACGGAATGCCTGCTTTTTCAGTTTTGTTTGATACATGTCTTATAAATATAACTGTAAATTATAATTTAATAAATATAATATCCATTGGACAAATGTAGGTACACTAGAATTTCCATGCCTCATATATTAAGATTGTATCGTTTTATGGAATGGGGTGATTAATTTGTATTTTAAAAAAACCCACCAGTAATAATGGAACCCACCAGTAATAATGAAATGTTTTTTGGTAAGAGCCAGCATAAGAATATAACATTAGTAAACCTTCCGAAAATAGGCACATCTAAATTTTTAAAAAATAATCCACCTTTATCAACGCACATGGAAGTGGAAAATCAATGAACTAAATAGAACATATATTAGATGCATTCCTAAACAAAGCGCTCTCTTGTGTATACAATGGAATAAATTCAAGAAGTGAAGGCAAGGCAAAATAAGGTATTATTATAGGCTGGAAGAGATGCTTATGGCATATTTAGATCATGTGATAAAATAATAATAAAATCACAAAGCAGGCACTAAAATGGGAAACAACAGGGACAAGAAAAAGAGGTCGATCTTGTGAGACACTGAGATTAGCACTGACAAGAAAGGCAAGGGCAGCAGGCATCGACTATAGCTGTTGCTGAGTTTGAGAATGCACAGAAGAGATCTTATGGCGAGGTAGGCCTACACTGCGAGATGTGTGTGACGTCTGATGACACTGCGAGATCTGTGTGACGTCTGATGACACTGGGAGATGTGTGTGACGTCTGATGACACTGCGAGATCTGTGTGACGTCTGATGACACTGCGAGATCTGTGTGACGTCTGATGACACTGCGAGATCTGTGTGACGTCTGATGACACTGGGAGATCTGTGTGACGTCTGATGACACTGGGAGATGTGTGTGACGTCTGATGACACTGCGAGATCTGTGTGACGTCTGATGACACTGGGAGATCTGTGTGACGTCTGATGACACTGCAAGATCTGTGTGACGTCTGATGACACTGGAAGATGTGTGTGACGTCTGATGACACTGCGAGATCTGTGTGACGTCTGATGACACTGCGAGATCTGTGTGACGTCTGATGACACTGGGAGATCTGTGTGACGTCTGATGACACTGGGAGATCTGTGTGACGTCTGATGACACTGGGAGATGTTAGATTAATATTAACGATACGGAGTTATACAGAGCAATGATTTAGGAGCCAATCTATTCAGCTGAAGTGTGCCTGTCGTGTAAGAGTTTCCTGTAAGAGTTTAGTTTTTGTAAGAGCTACGTTACATTATAAAAAAGATAATTGACCAACCGGTACCATGCCTCATGGGTCCCTTTGTCCCAAATTCTTTTGAGCTTAAAGACCTCACGAAACAGCCCATGAACTTTACAGTAGATCACAAGAAGCCGAAAGGGATGCCGCGATAGCTCAGTGGTTAGTGGACTGGACTACAAAGGACAAGAGGTAGGGTTAGATCCCAACCGACGGCTTCCGGTTCACTCAGCCTTTAATGGGTAGCGGATTTTTTTCTGGGAAAGTAAAGCGGCACGGGCGTAATACCGACCACATTACCCAAAAATCATGTGCCAAAGGTCTGTAAAATGTATGGTCACTAACACCATATTCCCTATACGCCACTTGGCGTGACGGGGGCACTTTAAAGGTTTTTAACAAGAAGTCGAAAGCAAAAGCTCTCTTTCACTTCAATAGCGAACAATTCCTTTGTTAATCCACTTCCAACTACAGTTTTAAGGCCCACTGGCTGAAAGGGATCACCCAAAATTGGTGACGTTTTCAGCATTGCGAACATTGATGATTGTGGGTAAAATGACATGAACTGTTTATAACTCGCAAAGCTGAAGACGTCACAGGCTTTGGATGATCTCGGGATTTCCCTCTCAGCCCGCAGGGCTTAGTAAAACTATAGTTGCTGTTGTTAGTCTTACTTCTGTGTATTTTCCAAGATCCGGTTATTTCAATATCTTTGAGGACTTCAGAAGGCTCAAGCTAGCATGGCAATGCCTTGAGCAAAGTTTAGATGAAGAATAAACGCATCGATAAAACCGGAAAGATTATAATCTTCTTCTGTAGTGTCTTCTCGGTAGGGTCAAAAGTTGTTTCTATCGGTGGTCAAATACAAACTCAGACCCGATCACCTCGCGATAACTGCGCTGGACAAGCCTCCACCTCCCCCAACCTTTTCGACATACCCAAGTAATGGGATAATGGTTTAAGACTAGGGTGACCATTTGTCCCCGATTTTCGGGGACAGTTCCCGAAGTGTAGAAGTTGTCCCTGAAAGAAATTTGTCCCCGATTTCAGTGAATAAATAAATGTTCGTACACGGAATCGGCCCTCTTTTAAAAAAATCATTAGAACTCAGGACGTTACTGAGTTGTGTTTCTTTATCCCAGACTGAGCGGCATTAGCAGGAAGATAAAAGAGAAGACTTGGACGCGTTGTGTCGGAGATAGCTCTTTGAACTCTCGAAGAGCGGTGCTACGTCACTTCTATTCCAGCCACTGACTTCTGTTGGGATGAGTTTAATTTTAAAAAAAGCAGACACACTCTCTCTCTCTCTCCCCACCCCTGCCTTTTCGTGTGAAAGCTTCAGTGAAAAACTTGCTTCAAATCATGAGATCTTGAGAAAAGATACATTAAAAAAACAAGTACCACGCAGAGGCAACAACCTCTTCAGTAGAAATAAGGTACTGTAAACATTACTTTAATATTGCAATTGATATCTATATGTCGTTTAAATTTTTTTATTTTAAGCTTTTTTTTTGTTATTGAGAAACAAAACTAGCTATTGTAATTTCATTAAGTGCGTGTATCGCATAAGTAGCGTGAATATTAACAAAAAATAAAATCAAACAGCAAATAAACACAGTTATGAAATATATATATTTTTTTTTTTGCATCTACAAAATTTCTTGCGCACACACAGTCACACAACCACCCACGCATATTATAAATATATATAAATAAATAAATATATATAAATATATATATGTATACACACACACACACACATATATATATATATATATATATATATATATATATATATATATATATATATATATATATATATATATACATATATATATATATATATATATATATATATATATATATATATATATATATATATATTATCGTTCGTCCCTGATTTTGTGGGACAGTCTCAGAAATAAGCCAAAAAATCCTCTGAAATATAAAAAATATGTCAAATGTTCCAGAAAACAATGGGGAAAAAATGGTCACCCTATTTAAGACAGTTTAAACTGCAGCCTTTTAAAACTAATACAAACACACAGTATGTCAGATGATATGTTTCTGCGCTGATTCGAAAGTTCGGCAAAAACTTTATTCTTCTGTCTGTCACGGCGAGAAAATCGAGGAGGTAGCTTTCGTCCTACTCTCAGTATCTTTTGTGCACCCAGGGTTGAAGCGCGTTACTTTATTCTGTATTCTTTTCATTCGTTTTATTTGTGTATTGCCAATAGTCATGATCGCCAGTGTATAATGAATCACAGACAGTACCAGCTCCTGTTTTGAGAATCTATGAGTAGCTGATTGTTCTCAGACCAGGTGCAGGTGGGCGTCTTGATCACCAAAAGAATAGCCTAAAATAGAAGCAAATAGAAAGGTTTACGTTCTATAAGAAGTTGAAGCCATTGTTTGTAAAGCACACACGCTTATAGCATATAATATAAATTTAATTAAAGCATGATAAACTAGACAATATGCAATATAAGAACAACAAGCATAGATGGAGAAAACCTCCACGAGGTCAGTAATTTCTAATATTTGGGCTATATTGTCGCTGACAAATGATCAAGACCAGAGTACTATCCAGAATAGCACAATCGATGGTCGCCATAACAAGATTCAACCTTTTATGGGAAAGTAAAAACACCTCCCTAACAACGAAGACAGGACTATTACGAAAAGTAGTTCCATCTGTATTAATGTATGCCATTGAAATGTGGACACTTACTGCTAATCTTTAAAGAAAAATACAGGTCTTGAAGACGAAATGGTATTGAAAGATATTATACATATGCCTATCATACAGAGAACATATCATCGATGAACTAGCGCGCGAAACAATCCAACGATCTACTGGACCAGTAAAAGACACATTGTCATTAATAAAAGAGCAGAAATTGACCTGGTATGGACTTCATACTGTCCACACGCCTTGCCAGAACCATTCTGCAAGGCACAGTACCAAATAGAAGAAAATAGGAAAGACAAAAGAAAAGATGGGCGGATAACATCAGAGAACAGATAGGAATGTCTTTTGTTGTATTGCAGAGAGCTGCTCTAAATTTACGATTGAAAGCAAATTCTGAAAATGTCATTTATGGGGCCCCAACGAACGACAAGGTTACGAGTTGATTGATTGATTGACTGATAATATAAAGAGTTCAAAGTGTGATAATGAAATTAAATCTTTCCTTATTCATATTTGAGGTAACGCTCTCAGACATCGTTAGTAGAGACGCGATCTAAGATAGCGTTAATAGCGATACATTCTCAAACAACGTTAGCAGAGAGAGAGAGATGTTCTCAAACTGCATTAGTGGAGATAAACAATCATGCAACAGTTTTTGACAAAATAATCTTTACAAAATTCTTCTTCTGCTTCTTTCCTTCCTCATTTGCCTTTCAGCGTCGAGGGGAGATATAATTTGCGGTCTTTTGCTCTTCTGTTCGCCTCTGCTGCTGTTATGTTTCCTAGTGCTTCTAATATTCCATCCATCCATCATTTTCGTGATCGACTATTGGGTCTGGTATTCTCACAACGTTTGTTGAAGGCTCGTTTTGTTGTGTTTTGATCTTTTTGCTTTGTCACGTGGCCAAACCATTTTATCTGTTGTTTCGTTTATTTTTTATGGCGGGGGCTATTCCTAGCTTTTTTTAATAATCAGTTCTTCATTTCTGATCTTATTTCTCAGGCTATTTCCTGTCATTCGTCTGACACATTTCATCTCCGTAGAGGTTATTTTTCTTATTGTTCTTACATCTAGCGTCCAGGTCTGGCTCTGCAACGAGAGCTGAGTGCAACTTTCCCACAATGCTCTGTTCTACTCCATCCTACTCTTGCCCACTTTTAAATACTCCACTGGGAGCAGATGCCATCATCGAAAGCTCTTCAACCTTTTCAGTACTTTACTATCTCATTTCATCGTTTCCAGCCGCATTGTATCTTTGTTGTCTGTCTCAAAGTTTGATCTCCGTGTATTCTCTCTCTCTCTCTCTCTCTCTCTCTCTCTCTCTCTCTCTCTGTCTGCGATCAGGACTCAATCAGAGTAGGATTCCAGACTCTCACATGAAGTCAGCTGTCAGGTTAAGTTTGTTGATCGCCCTCACAGACAGAACATCACAATTAGAGTCCGCCAGATTCACTCTGATTGAACACCCGTTAATACGTTGCACTGTGTTCTGCGTCAGTGGCCCAGTGCATCCGATTTCAGCCAGCATTTTATTAAGGTTTGCATTCCTTAGCCTTTGATTGTTTCCAATCTTCCTGCAAGGCAGAAGATGATCTTTTCTGTAGGGGGATTCTGCCCTTAGATGGTCGGCCCTCCCAGGTTTACGAGCACCATCTGCCCGAGTCACTAGAGGTGACTAACACAGACATGCACATACAAAGATATGAGATGTGAATAACATAGACATGCACACAGCGATACGAGGCATGACTAACACTGACACACATCAAGATATATGACACATGCTTAACATAAACATGCACACAAAGATATGAGATATAACCAACATAGACATGCACACACAAGATATGAGATGTGACTAACATAACCATGCACACACAAGGATATGAGATGTGACAGACACAGACATGCATGTGTATTTCTACTTCTAGCTCATTCACGTTTCATCTTTCTAAGTGGGTTCAAGGCGAGAGCTAATCAGGAAATGCCAGAGGCTGGCTTTCGCAGTGTGTGTTCGATTCCACTGTCATTGTCCTGTAATTTCTTCAGGTGAGGTGTGATCTTTGTGCGGTTTGTGTGGTCACAGTTCATCATTTCTAATGATGTCTGGCAATTTAATCTGAGGTGTTCTTTTTATGCAAGTGCTAATAAATTTCTGCATGTTCCTCATATTCCTAGTTTGTGTTGTCCATCTTTCTGATCTATACAAAAGGACCTATTTGACGTTTGCGTTAAAAAATCTAAGTTTAGTTGGTAAGGTCCCTAATCAGATATTCTTGAACTTTACCATTCTAGCCTTGCTGTAACATTTTCTTCCGTACCGTCTCCTCTGTCAGTGATGTTACAAACATAAGTGAATGCATTCACATCTTCCAGTTCATTAAAGTCCAATTTATGCTATTTCTGACACCCTCTAGGTCTTCTTTTTCCTTTGCATATGTTGTTGGATGTACGGTAGCAGCGCTGAATAATCTGTAGAATTATACTCTCACTGTATCATGTGGTTGTTTTCATAATCCAACCCAGTCTATTGTCAACAAGAATATAAAGTGTGACAGTAGGCATCCCTAACCCTGAACTTTACTTCGATTTATTTCATTTAATTGTCCTCCATGAACTATTCTGTATGTCATTCCTTCATATACATTGTTAAAGATGTTGACTAGCTTGACAGATAGTGTCCATACATAGTGTCCATGTGTCCGGTTAGCGCAATCGATAGGCGGTTGGCTTACCACGGCAACAGCCGGGGTTCGTAATCCTGGCGAGGACACCTGGGTTTTACTAATTCCCTAAAAATTAGTAGGAGCCGCGATAGCTCAGTGGTTAGTGAACTAGTGAACTACTACGGACAAGGGGTAGGGTTCGATCCCAACCGACGGCTCCGGGTTCACCCAGCCTTAAATGGGTACCGGATTTTTTCTGGGAAAGTAAAAGCAGCACGGGCGTAATACCGACCACATTACCCCAAAAATCATGTGCTGAAGGTCTGTAAAATATAGGGTCACTAACACCATATTTCCCTATACGCCACTTGGCGTGACGGGGGGTACTTTACTTTTTTACTTATAGTGTCCATACATAGTGACACTCCATAGTGTCTTAGTAGTTTTCAGGGAGGAATTAAACGTATTGTTGCTATCAAATTTGAAACAAGTGCAACATCTGAAATACTTGGGCACAATAATAACATCAGATGGGAGATGCACCACAGAAATAAAAAGCAGAATAGCTCAGGCCAAAATAGCATATCAGACAATGAAAAATATCTTATGCAACAAATCTATGTCAATAAAAATGAGAAAGAGAGTTCATCAGTGCTATATAGAACCAATCCTGACCTATGGAAGCGAATCATGGACAGTAGACAAACAAATGAAAAGACGATTAGAGGCCACAGAGATGGGATTTCTCAGAAGAATGTTAAAAGTTCCCTGGACAGCTAAAAAGACCAATGAGGAAGTTCTCAAAGAGGCCAACACAAAAAGGGAGCTCCTAAAAAAGATCAGAAAGAAACAATCAACATTTTTCTGGCACATCATGGGAAGAGGAAAGTTGGAATACTTGGTTACAACTGGCAAAATAAAAGGAAAGAGAGATCGCGGACGACAAAGAGAGAAAATGCTGGATAATTTGGTTTTCTTTTGAATGGAAAACAGTCAACAACAGAACTGCTACGATGCACTGTAGATAGAAGATTGTGGAGGGACATGATCACCTACGCCAACCGGTATGGCACATGATAATGAATGTTGCTATCCAGTCCGCGAGGGATCTACCACTTCTAAAATCAACCTGTTGATCTCGCAGCGTGGTCTAGGATTCATCTTGTATTATATTTAGGATGATTCTATAGAATATTTTTGCGGAGGTGAAGGGAAACATGATTCCAATCTAGTTGCGAATTTTGGGAAAAGTTATAACAGCACAGACTAGAATTAGCTGTAAACTCTAAGTGCTTTGCTTTTAAGTACGATTGTGTTTAATACTTCACGTTCATCTTTGGTGTTTAACACTTCACGTTCATCGTTGGTGTTTAATACTTCACGTTCATCTTTGGTGTTTAACACTTCACGTTCATCTTTGGTGTTTAATACTGCACGTTCATCTTTGGTGTTTAATACTTCACGTTCATCTTTGGTGTTTAATACTTCACGTTCATTTTTTGGTGTTTAATACTCACGTTCATCTTTGGTGTTTAACACTTCACGTTCATCGTTGGTGTTTAATACTTCACGTTCATCTTTGGTGTTTAATACTTCACGTTCATTTTGGTGTTTAATACTTCACGTTCATCTTTGGTGTTTAACACTTCACGTTCATCTTTGGTGTTTAATACTTCACGCTCATATTTGGTGTTTAATACTTCATTTCATCTACTAGGCATCTTTGGTAGGCCTATTTAATACCTCATTTCATTTACTAGGCATCTTTGGTAGGCCTATTTAATACTTCATTTCGTCTACTAGGCATCTTTGGCAGACTTATTTAATACTTCATTTCGTCTACTAGGCATCTTTGGTAGGCCTATTTAATACTTCATTTCGTCTACTAGGCATCTTTGGTAGGCCTATTTAATACCTCATTTCATTTACTAGGCATCTTTGGTAGGCCTATTTAATACTTCATTTCGTCTACTAGGCATCTTTGGTAGACTTATTTAATACTTCATTCCATCTACTAGGCATCTTTGGTAGGCCTATTTAATACTTCATTTCGTCTACTAGGCATCTTTGGTAGGCCTATTTAATACCTCATTTCATTTACTAGGTATCTTTGGTAGACTTATTTAATACTTCATTTAATCTACTAGGCATCTTTGGTAGACTTATTTAATACTTCATTTAATCTACTAGGCATCTTTGGTAGGCCTATTTAATACCTCATTTCATTTACTAGGCATCTTTGGTAGGCCTATTTAATACTTCATTTCGTCTACTAGGCATCTTTGGTAGACTTATTTAATACTTCATTCCATCTACTAGGCATCTTTGGTAGGCCTATTTAATACTTCATTTCGTCTACTAGGCATCTTTGGTAGGCCTATTTAATACCTCATTTCATTTACTAGGTATCTTTGGCAGACTTATTTAATACTTCATTTAATCTACTAGGCATCTTTGGTAGACTTATTTAATACTTCATTTAATCTACTAGGCATCTTTGGTAGGCCTATTTAATACTTCATTTCGTCTACTAGGCATCAGTGGTAGGCCTATTTAATATTTAATTTCATATTCTAGGCATCATTGATATTTAATACTTCACTCTTCTACGGGGTCTCTTTTAGCTTACACGAAGAAAATCTACTCTAATTTCAGTTCTTCAAGTTTCATGACAACAGAATCTCTCTATCCCCCCCCCTCTCTCTCTCTACGATCAAGACTCAATCAGAGTAGGATTCTAGACTCTCTCATGAAGTCAGCTGTCTGTTTAAGTGATTCGATTGTGCCATATAGTTTCTCTTCCAGGAAGGTGGGTGTGGACCACATTGCTCTGCTCAGGTCTGTGTACTGGGGGCAATCCTGTAGACCATGTTTTGTAGTCATATTGTCCAGTGTATAGAGGCATAGGCTGGTTGTACCTATTTTGAATTTGGTGAACATGTGATTTCTCATTCTATTGTGACCAGTGCGTAGGTGAAGTATGATGAATGATCACTCCTTGATAGTTGGTGGTAACCGTCACTCTCGTTATGCTTTGGGTGTTCTCGTTTCCATTTTTCATGGTACTGGCCTTTGAGGATGGATTCGGCTTCATCATAACTGAGCGGATGGTTCTCTTGTGGTAATCTCCCTCCCTCTTTAGCTAATTTGTCTGCGCGTTCGTTCCCGTGTATATTACAGTGTGATGGTATCCACTGAATGACTACTCTCTGGAAGTTATTGCATAGTTGGTCTAGGGTTGTTCTCAAGTTATCTAGTTCATTGTTCCTGGGGCTTTTTAGAGCTATTAGTACTGACAGTGCATCAGTCAGAATCACCAATTTATTGTGCATGCTATTTTTGTGTTGAGTAGCCAGTGTTGCAGCATCTCTGATGGCCTCAGTTTCTGCTTTAAAGTTGTTTGAGAATTTCCCAGTAGCTATTAACTTAGTGATCTCGTCCTGTTTATTCAGCGTCAAGAACACACCTCTCCCTTCATTTCTGGTGGCATTTGTAGCAGACGTTGACGAGTTGCATCAATGCCAGAAACTCAATGAACATCTGTGTATATGTGAACCAAGAGTCCTGTGGGTAGGTATCGTTTGTGTTTTTCTGCTACGTGTTTTCTTTCTGTGTCTGATTGGGTGCCTTTTTTATGATTCCTGTTATATCTTCCTTAAGTTCTGGTATTTTGTGTTTCCCATGAGGAGACATATCAGATGGGCCAAGGGTTTCGGTATTGTTTGGGGAAAGTACTGGGTCTCTAGAATAGAATCAGAAATTACGGTAAAGGAAAAAACGAACTGTGCTTTTATCCACTGATTGATAATAAATAACGGATCAAATTGTTGAGACACGCAACGGTACCAACAGGCAGCGCGCCGTAGAGAAAACTAACACACATAAGCAATGGGAAAGGTACACAATGAATACCAGGAATAAATAAATAGCAGACATCATATGAGCGTCGGTAATTTCCTAGTTTGATCAGATATAGTCTTTCAGTTTGGAAGAGTGATGTCCCTAAAAAATGTCTGCCAAAATACAGTGGGTTCTACGCATTCTTGGCGTTGGGTCATTACGCTGGCATGTAATCATTTCGGAGTATCTGTTGATTGGGCGTTGGGTCCAGGGGTTAGGTTTAGCTTTAGTGTTAAATATTTATAAATATATTATAACGCGTGACAAAAACGACGCCACTCGGCCTAATTATGATCTTCTGATCGAAGGGAATTGTGCGGTTGATTACCAATCGGCGTAATGACCCCAACGCCAAGAATGCGTAGAACCACTGTATTTTGGCAGACATATTTTAGGGGATATCACTCTTCCAAACTGAAATACTATATCTGATCAAACTAGGAAATTACCTGAGCGTCTTATATATGAGACGCAATACACAAGCTTTGACCGAAGACTCAATTTTTCATCGACACTGAAAGGCAACAGACGAGGTGAAGGAATATAAAGTAAGGTGACGCGTTGAATTTCTTTTGTGCTGTTATTTCTGTTCAAATAAATTATTAAAATCTAATATTTCATTGTAACATATGAGGCCACATATAAATGGCTGCTACAAATCAATAAAAATTATTTTGTTACAAACACACGATAAATAGTCTAGTCTTCCTTGTGTTATTTCCGTGACTCACCCAGAGGCTAACAACACGGAGTGTAAAAACTGCCAACATTTGCAGCTGGTGCGTTGTGGTTCAATAAAACAGAGAAAGAAGCTAATTTAGGTTAATCAACCGGTAGAGTCGTCAGTTGTGCGAGACAGTTACGTAAAGTTATTTTGGATCATTAACGTTATCAAATCCGAAACGTATTTTCTCCCCTTTAATTTTCTCCTGAAAAATTGTGGAAATCAAAACTCATCAGCACAAACACAAAACGTAGACTATTCAAATTAAACGTACTATCTACATTTACATATGCATGTGAGAGCTGGAAAACAACAAGAGACATAGAAACAAAGTTGAACGCATTCGAAAATAAATGTCCAAGGAAAATACTTGGCATAGCATGGAACGAATTCAAAACAAACGAAGAAATTATAGAAATCGCCAATAAACCACTAATATATATCTTCAGTAATCAAGAAAAGACGATGGTCATATATTGGTCATGTGATGAGGAGAGATAATAACAGAATAATAAAACAAGCTGTCATGTGGGAAACAACAGGTAAAAGGAAAAGAGGCCGACGCAGAGAGACACTGAGAAGAACATTGATCAGAGAGGCAAGAGAAGCTGGAATCGGCTACCTCAATGAGATAGAGTTGCTTGTACAGAACAGAGACAAATGGCAAGATTTGATAATATATCTTTAAAAGGATTGGAAACTGCTAGAATACAAATTTAGATAAGAGAAAGAGTAACTGGGTCTATGCCCTATGGGCCAGCTACGGCTCTAAAGGTCAATAGATAAAACTTTCGTCAGTGGTGTGCTCTACGATGATGCTTCTTTCATGTCCACCCCCCCCCCCCCGACATAAAGGTGCCCCGCCACGTGGCGTATAAGGAATATGGTGTTTGTACCTATATTTTTTTTTAAACACTTCGACTCACAACATCCGACTTCTGCTAGACATTTGTTGGTCTAGGGTTTGACTTCCCTTTTCCACCCTGCTTGCCGGGTTGAACTTCACAGTTGCTTACTTGGGATCATCATCATCAAGTACCGGGCCTGCTGGCGTAGGTGATCATGTCTTTCCACAACTTTCGATCTCGGCAGCTATTTATCATTTCTGTTGTTGACCTTCTGACAAGCCATTCTCTTAAGCTGTCTGATATTTTTTCTCTTTGCTTCCCTCTATCTCTTCGTCCCTCAATTTTTCCAGTTGTTACAATATATTCCAGTTGTTCTCTTCTCATTACATGGCCAAAAAATGATGATTGTTTCTTCCTAATATTGGAAATTAGTTCTCTTTTTGCCTTGACCTCTCTCAGAACATCTTCATTACTCTTCTTAGCTGTCCATGGTACTCTCAACATTCTTCTGTAAAACTACATTTCTACAGACTCCAGTGATTTTCTTGTCTGTTGTCCTATTGTCCATGATTCGCATCCATATGTTAAGACTGGCTCTACATAACATTTAAGAACTCTTTTTCTTGTTTCTATTGTCAAAAATGGATTGCATAGTATCTTCCTCATTTTTTGGAAAGCTCCCTTTGCCTGAGCCATTCTGCATCTCACCTCTTTTGTACATCTTCCGTCTGAGGTTAACAAAGTTCCCAAATATTTAAATTCATTTACCTGTTTTAATATTGTTCCACTTGTCTTTATTTTGCACCGAGGTGATGTCTTTTCTTTGTTACCATTACCTCTGTCTTTTTGCTATTAAGGCTGAGTTCTTTATTTTTGCTTTCCTTTATTATAATGTCCAACATTTCTTGTAACTCATTTTCACTCTTAGTGATTAAGACTGTATCATCAGCATACCTTAAATTATTTATATTATGACCTCCAATTGTTATTCCAGGCATGTCCCTTATGGATCTTAAAATAATCTCACTATAAATATTAAACAAATCGGGTGACAGCACACAACCTTGTCTAACACCCTGTTTTATTTGTTGAAACATTTCCAATTGGTTTCCAGTTCTTATGGCCGCTGTTTGTTGCCAGTCATCATCATCATGTGCCATACCGGTTGGCGTAGGCAATCATATTCCTCTACAATCTTCTATCCACAGTGCATCGTATGCCATGACACCAAGCTATCCAGTATTTTCTCTTTTTGTCGTCCGCAATCTCTCTTTCTTTTATTTTGCCAGTTTTAACCAAGTATTCCAACTTTCCTCTTCTCATGATATTGTTGCCAGTACATGTTCTTTATTATTCTTAGATTTTTGCTGGCTACGTTTATGCTTTCTAAAATTTTGATTATTTCTTGGTGCTTTACTTTGTCAAATGCCTTGATGTAATCTATGAAACACAGGTATAGATCTGTTTTCACCTCTATGGCTCTTGGGATACCACAGGGAAAAAAAAAGATGCACGATCAAAGAATCTCAACTGGGAATTATGACAAAAACTAAAAGAAAATTTACCTGTACCACACATCTTATAACACTTCTCTTTTGCATAACTTTATTCAACCTTATACTCCTTTTTCTTTTATTCTTCTTCTTCAGTTCAGCTCCCTGTGGAGCATAGGTCTTCAATAAACATTTTTCAAGCTGCTCCTGTTCATTCTTTTAAGATTGTTCTATATCTTCCCCAGCCTCTTCATCTCTGCTTCCACTTGTCTTCTCCAAGAATATTTTGGTCTTCCTCTTTGTCTTCTCCTCTGGGGATTCCAAAAAAGGGCTTGTCGTGTAATACTCTTAGTTGGCTTCCACAGTGTGTGTCCTATCCAGTGCATCGTCTTTGTTGTATCTCTTTATCTACTGGTATTTGACTGGAACTTTCCAATAATTCTACGTTAGTTTTGACATTTCCATCCTTTTATTCTGCGCAAGCATCCATTAATGAAGGTCTGAATCTTCATCTCTTTTGATCACCCATATAAAGCTATTACTATGTTCATTTCAGTTCCTTCTATTTGCCGGTTCACTTCAGATCTTATTTTTTCAACTGTATAGAATAGAGACACAAAAATTGCAAAAAGTTCTCTTAAGTGTTTCAACATATTTTATTTGTGGAAACAAGCAGTATTTGCAGAATATTTTGATATCTAATCAAGATAATGTAATGTGGGGTTGGATGAATACTTTGATTGAATTAGTGAACACAGCAACAACAAAGTACATACATCTTTCAACAGAAAAGGTATATCTTATATTTTCAATATGATTTCTTACCCCTGATTGGTCTGCCCCTGATTAATCCTCTCTTTAGCTCTGTCAATGTTCTCATAGGCTTTTGAATTTAGTGCTACTATGCTGGGAAGATGTGATTGGAAAGAGGTGAGATGCAGAATGGCTCAGGCAAAAGCAGCTTTCCAAAAAATGAGGAAGACACTACACAATCCATTTTTGACAACAAAAACAAGAAAAAGTGTTCTTAAATGTTATGTAGAACCAGAACATACAGATGCGAATCATGGACAATAGGACAACAGACAAGAAAATCACTTGAGTCTGTAGAAATATGGTTTTACAGAAGAATGTTGAGAGTACCATGGACAGCTAAGAAGAGTAATGAAGATGTTCTGAGAGAGGTCAAAGCAAAAAGAGAGTTAATTTCCAATATTAGGAAGAAACAATCATTTTTTGGCCATGTAATGAGAAGAGAACAACTGGAATATATTGTAACAACTGGAAAAATTGAGGGACGAAGAGATAGAGGGAAGCAAAGAGAAAAAAAAAACAGACAGCTTAAGAGAATGGCTTGGCAGAAGGTCAACAACAGAAATGATAAATAGCTGCCGAGATCGAAAGTTGTGGAGAGACATGATCACCTACGCCAGTAGGCCCGGTACTTGATGATGATGCTGCTTCCCAGATATTTGAATATATTTGCTACTGCTATCTCCTTGTTTTCTATTTTGATACTACTGCAAAGTTTATACAAATTACAAAACCAAGTTCTACATTGCATAAGTGGTGCCATAATGACAACATAGACAAACTTATGTGAAGTAAATACCAAGACTGAACCTTCAATCTTAGAAGAGAACACACATTGGTATAAACATTAGAAAGTGTGTGGAAAATGGCAGAGAACTGGTGCCAAAAAACAATGCTTTCATAAAATTTGTTCCTAAGAATTGAAAACAAAGTCTGCTATAGACATCACCTACCCACAGACAAAACAGTAAATAATTATCATCAGTGTCCCCCTCCCTCCAACACACAACTACTCCCACAATATGAACTAAACTTTAGGACCACCTTGCAATTAAAAAGCCTTCTATCTCTGCTAATCAAGACCATAGCAATGGAAACGACTGACTCTTATCTAAAAGATGCTATCCATGTCTACATTGAGGGATCTGCATTCACAGCTACTCTGAATTTAAAAAAAAAAGCACCATTATAACATACCCTAATTATTACACAGATAACAATTGTGGTATACTTAAACCATGTAAAAACTCTGCTCCAACTACGCCACAGAAACATCAGCAATCGAAAACTCTAGTCAAATAACATACTTTGATAATAATACCTTTCCATGTGAGAATATCATAGCATTTTCTGATTCAAAATCAACTCTCCAAGCTGTGGAAAATGGTCTATCATATGATATCTCCTACATTAAAATATTAATAAATCTATTGCTCACATCCAATGGCACCAAAACTACATTTCAAAGGATTCCTAGTCTTATCAGAGTCTCAGGCAATGAACAAGCAGACAGATTTTCCAAAGCAGCAGCAGCAATGTCCAGAACTCCAAAAGCACTACTTTGAGCACTTGGAAACAAATGCTGAGACTCCAAAAGCACTACTTTGAGCACTTGGAAACAAATTCTGAGACTCCAAAAGCACTACTTTGAGCACTTGGAAACAAATTCTGAGACTCCAAAAGCACTACTTTGAGCACTTGGAAACAAATTCTGAGACTCCAAAAGCACTACTTTGAGCACTTGGAAACAAATTCTGAGACTCCAAAAGCACTACTTTGAGCACTTGGAAATAAATTCTGAGACTCCAAAAGCACTACTTTGAGCACTTGGAAACAAATTCTGAGAATCCAAAAACACTACTTTGAGCACTTGGAAACAAATTCTGAGACTCCAAAAGCATTACTTTGAGCACTTGGAAACAAATTCTGAGACTCCAAAAGCACTACTTTGAGCACTTGGAAACAAATTCTGAGACTCCAAAAGCACTACTTTGAGCACTTGGAAACAAATTCTGAGACTCCAAAAGCACTACTTTGAGCACTTGGAAACAAATTCTGAGACTCCAAAAGCACTACTTTGAGCACTTGGAAACAAATTCTGAGAAATAATTATTATAAGATAAAATTGTGGAACCATTCGGCTTCACCAATAACAGGGTGATCACACTTTAGACATCAGAAAGAGCCTGACTCCCATAATAAAATATAAGACAACTAAAATGAAAAGACCAAAGTCTGATTTTCCAACCGAGAACACATCATGGTTCTACGAAAAAAAGACCTAAGAAAACAACCCCTCACAAGTATCAAACTGCAGACACTGCTAACACCATATGGAAATAGTTGAACACCTATTACTATAATGTCCCAGTTTATCAGATCTGTGATATCAACTTCCAAAACTTCAAACCATAGCCAGCACAATCTATACATCAGCAATGAGTAACACAACAAACTTTGCATGTGTGGCCATGGCTGTCAAGAGCAACAGGCCAAAAGAGATTACATCATCACTATCATCTATTTTGACCAGTGTAAAATGTTTAAATTTAAAGATGTGAGCTCTGCCTTTTTGATGTTTACATTCAATCTAACCTGAATGCTGCATTAGTTGAGTCTGTTTTTCTTTAAACATGTTGGTTGCAACTCACAAGATTTGTAATGTCCTCTACATAACATAAACTTTCCTGTGTAGAGAACATGATCATTCACATTCCTGTAGGAATACCATCTTCTGTCTGTTTCATCACCAATCTATAAGACTAATTATAATCACAATAATTAATACGTAAAAGTTATAGATTTCAAAGAGTAAACTGATATTAAAAGAACACTTAATTGTTCCCACTGCAATTAACTTATTTCAAAGCACCAGCTGCTGGAAATGTTTCAAAAAACAAAATCTGATAAGGTTTTACAACATTACAAGGAAAACTTCCTATTCTAACCAATATTTGATTTTTATTCCATAGTAAATTCACATACATATATCAGACCAGTATGCATGCAATTTATCATATCCTAGATTCAACTGAGCATCTATGGGTTTACCTGGAGTGCTGTAATGTCAATTCTAACAATTGATTATAATATAAAACAAATATACGTACACTTTCACCACTATATAAAATAAAACCATTAAATAGATAGACACCCAGTATAGGCAATAACAAAGAGGATGAAAGTAGAGCAACTCTAGTTTGTTGTTACGTCAGTATTGGCTTATGTATCAAATGATCTATTAAACAAGATGGCCACAAATTCTGTGGATTTTGTGTGTTTAAATTAGTGAACACAAATCCTGTTACAATCATGTAGCTGCATTTTAGAACAAAATATGATAAAGTGCCACCAACTATAAATTATTGAAGGAAGAAATTTCAGAACAGGGAATGCTTATTTAAGAAATTTTTGACTGTGAACAGACCATAACAGATTATGTACCACCTTTTCAACTCCATAAGAATAGAAACCTCTGATGAATGTGACTGTGGCACAGTCAAAATGACTGCTGAACATCTGCTACAATAATGTCCAACATATAATGAGCAGAGAAGGCTCTTATGGTCATCACCAGTACCATACTTAGGACAAGCTGAATGGAGATATCACAAGCCTTGAGAAGATGAATGCTTTCTTCAAACTTATTAATAGAGACACCCATAGGTGTATGTTAACTTCATCGACTTCAAAAAGCATTTGATAGTATTCATAGAGATTCTTTGTGGAAATTCTGAAGCAATATGGCTTACCATCAAAATCATAAATATTATCAAAGACATGTATGATGGTACACATGTGCAGTTCGAACAGAGGAAGGACTGAGCGAATGTTTCCAATAGAAACTGGGGTAAACAAGGATGTATTTATCGCCCTTGTTATTTGGAATTGTTATGGACTTCATAATGAAGAAATGCTGCACTGGTAATAAAGGCATCGAATGGATACAAGGAGACCATTTGGAGGACCTGGACTTTGCTGATGACATAGTTCTTATCAGCAATCAGATAAAAACGATGCAGGAAAACACAAATGAACTATCATCAATAGCCAGCAAAATTGGGCTTGAGGTCAATCATGAAAAGACTAAAGTCATGAAAAGTTTAATTCCAACAAGTGACAAAATATACATGGAAAACAAACCAGTAGAAGAGATCGATCACTTCATCTATCTTGGAAGTCACATTGATCGAGAAGGGGATACGAGCAAAGAAATTAGAATCAGACTGGCTAAAGCAGCAATGTCTTTCAGAATGAAATCAAAAACTTAGACACAAATCAAATGTACTATCAACCCTTACTTATGCGTGTGAAAGCTGGAAAACAACAAGAGATATAGAAACAAGTTGAACGCATTAAAATAAATGTCTAAGGAAAATACTTGGTATAGAATGGAACGAATTCAAAACAAACGAGGAAATTAGAGAAATCGCCAATCAACCACTAATATCTTCAGTAATAAAGAAAAGACGATGGTCATACGTTGGACATGTGATGAGAAGAGATAATAATCGAATAGCAAAGCAAGCCCTCATATGGGAAACAACAGGTAAAAGAAAAAGAGGAAGACCCAGGGAGACACTGAGAAGAACATTGATGAGAGAGGCAAGAGCAGCAGGAATCGGCTCCCTCAATGAGATAGAACTGCTTGCACAGAACAGAGTCAGATGGCGAGATTTGATAAAATATCTTTAAAAGAAAACTGCTAGAACAAAAATTCATATAGGAGAAGGTGTATCTTGGTCTACGCCCTATGGGCCGGTTACGGCTCGAAAGGTCAATAGATAGATAGTGTATGTAGCAGAAGAATAAATTTATTTAAGAAGTCCTGGAAGACTACCCATACCAATAGGAGCAAATTGATTGTGTTCGTGTCATGTACCAATGCAGCTCTCAAATAATCAACCAAAAGTTCAAAGAGTTTGGAGCTGCAAATGTCACAACAAACCACGAGAAAAATTCTGTGGAAACAGTTGAAACTAACTCTATCCAAATGTTAACAAAATGAGACAATGTATAAGAACGGATGATCATATTAATACAAGGTAATACTCTAGAGAAATTATTATCTAGCATCAGAAAAGTCCATGATCTAAAACCCCTAGTTGCAGCCAATAAATAATGTCATTAATAACAAAAAATTATAAAGAACTGGTTGATGAAAGTATTAACTCGATGAGAGAATATATTTCTTCAGTCTAAGCTATTACTGCAAGGGACTTTGGTTTATAAAGAATTAAGAGAAAATACAAATTTAGATTGTTCTACTAATTGCTACTTTATAGTTGAAATACATTGTATGTTTGTGATTTGATAATATACATATATATATTTTATATGTTAATTTAAGAATATATATGTGATATATCATTCATAAACACATTTTGACCATCAGTTATTGATGTGGTCCGCACATATGAATTAGTACACAAGAAGCTTTTGAATCTATACAAATGTTGCAAAATTAACCAT
Source organism: Megaustenia siamemsis (assembly GCA_032433765.1). Classification (NCBI taxonomy): domain Eukaryota; kingdom Metazoa; phylum Mollusca; class Gastropoda; order Stylommatophora; family Ariophantidae; genus Megaustenia; species Megaustenia siamemsis. The sequence goes on from JAVIAB010000092.1 coordinate 129,577,129, forward strand.
AGCATAATATGATTAGAAAAAGACTAAAGGTAATAATACAAAGGAGAATAATATTCTTATAAAAAAAAAAGGGCTCAAAATAATTTTAACAGAACATAACATTTTAATTGTTGAAATTACTATTTAAAAAATACTTTCTTCATTGAAATAAAAGATTATAATACATTCACCGATCTTTAGAAGAATATAAAAAAAAATTATGCTTCTTCAACTTTATATATAAGTAATGTGGCGATTCATTTTAATGAGTAATGAGTTTAAGAGAATGGCTTGGTGGAAAGTCAACAACAGATATGATAAATAACTGTCGTGATCGAAAGTTGTGGAGAGACATGATCACCTACGCCAGCAGCATCATACTTGATGATGATGATATAAGTAATGAATGTTGTGAAAAATGTCAAATAATTTTTAAATGGCTTCTATTTGTTTTACATTTTACATTTATAATATCTGTGTGCACACTTAAAAATAAAACTGTATGTAAACAGTTTTACTAAAGAGAGCCAGAACAAAATTATAAATGTTTTGGTCACAGGCCAAATATAATTTTTCCTGTCTCTCTTTTTGTAAAGTGGCTACATAAATTTGTATGTTTATATATGCACATTTCATCCACCTTTACAGTGGCCCCACACAATATTGTATATCCGTGCATACATAATTCTGAAATGTAAACTGAATTTTTCTCAATTTGCCAACCTGAAAAAAAGTTTACTGCTATAGGATTCAACAATAAAAAAAAAAAAATTGTTTCCTTGATAATGACAATTTTGTTAACAATGCTTCCAGTTTTTGATAACCTATTTTTTTTTGGTCATTTGTAATTTTTAAAATAAACTCCTGATTATAATTTATTCTGAAATGAAAACTGTCACCATACCACTTTTTTTTTTTTTTTTTTTTTTTTCTTTAGAATTGCTATTATCATCAGCTTTACATTTCTATGCATCTTGATGCTTTTGCTTCTTGCAAGTGTTGGTGCTGTGTCTACTTCTATTAAAAATGGATAATAACAATATTTAAAACTGCAATCAAAAGTATTAAAGTTACTTGTTATTTTGTTACAAACACCAACACAAAACAAGCAAACAACTTATGAGACAATATTCTGGCAAGCTTTTTAAGGCTTTTGTGTTACATGAAGTCCTGTTCAAAGAGATAGATAGATAGCATGCATTAACTCTTAAAACTCCTTATCTCTTTTGCTGGTTTGGTCAGAATTATCTAACTTGAAATTATAAATTGTCAAATAAAGTAAATATATTTAGTTTTAAATTTCAGTATACATTTTTTTCTATTGAAAACTTACCACTGTACATCAAATAAACAAGAGAATGAAAATACTGTAACATAAGTATTATAATATCTGGATATAATACTTTCAAAATGTCAGAACTCTTGATCCAAAGCTAAAGAGTTAATTCAATAAAATAACACTAATTGTAACCAGCCACAATTTAGGTGGAATCTACGCGGGTAGTTCTGTATCCTATGGACAGCACAGTGGTTGGGGTTTTGTGGCATACCAAAATGGCAAAGAAGTGGCTAGGGAATCTGGCAAATATAGCATTATGGTGTCCAGCATGAGAATGGAGATAGAAGCAGCAACAGTGGTGATAACATGGTTGGTTACACAGAATGTGGATCACGCAGTCTTGGTTACTGACTTGAAAAGTTTGCTATATAAGATTGACAGAGTACAGTGTCTGCAGCAGAAGTGGATGCAGCTCTTGGATGGCTCTACAGTGAGCACATTAACCTGGGTATACTGTCCAAGGCATAGGTAAAGAATGAGGCTTGAATCGGCGTCTTAGCACACACGTTTTCACCCATATGTGCTTGGTCGCCTATCCAGAAGTGTTCTGAGACTTCTGGATAGTGTCGCTTCAAGCATCGAAACTCATGATGCAAGGCGGCATTCCTCACCTTCCTGAGGTACTATACCCTGGTACCCATTTCTGCCAGCGGTTGGGTCGACTGCGAGGGTATTTCTTTTCTAACCATGAGTACAACTCACATTGCTTCCAGCAGGAATCGAATGCAGGTTGTCCGAACGTAGTAGCCCAGTTGGGTGGTTTTACCAACTAGGCTACCGAGGCCCCCACTGCCCAGGGCATGCTGGTACACATGACAATGAAATATCCAATAAGTTCGGTGGCAGCTCTGGCACTGAGTGTATATATATATATATATATCTCAGTATGCATACGCTTCGAGAATTGCTGGGAGGGTGGTGGAGCGGATATGGGGATGCCCAGATTGCAGTGAAAATGATTCCATGAACAGAATCGGTGGAACCTATTGCTTTAAATCTAGTTTAAAAACAAGTTGTTGTAAAATAAAACATTTTGATCATTTCAATATTATATAAAAAGATCATAGCATAAAAAAAAAACATTGATCAATTGTGGTATCAATGGTGGAACATTGTTGAAGCCGTACAGATTCTGTGTACTGTGATTCTATTACGTTAAGGGGCAAAAGATACTGGATGAGTGCAATTATGAACAATAACAAGTGTGGTACTATGAGAAGCATTATATAAAAATAGATTGGCTCAAATCAACTATGAGAAACAATAACAAGTGTGGTACTATGAGAAGCATTATATAAAAATAGATTGGCTCAAATGAACTATAAGAAACAATAACAAGTGTGGTACTATGAGAAGCATTATATAAAAATAGATTGGCTCAAATCAACTATGAGAAACAATAACAAGTGTGGTACTATGAGAAGCATTATATAAAAATAGATTGGCTCAAATCAACTATAAGAAACAATAACAAGTGTGGTACTATGAGAAGCATTATATAAAAATAGATTGGCTCAAATCAACTATGAGAAACAATAACAAGTGTGGTACTATGAGAAGCATTATATAAAAATAGATTGGCTCAAATCAACTATGAGAAACAATAACAAGTGTGGTACTATGAGAAGCATTATATAAAAATAGATTGGCTCAAATCAACTATAAGAAACAATAACAAGTGTGGTACTATGAGAAGCATTATATAAAAATAGATTGGCTCAAATCAACTATAAGAAACAATAACAAGTGTGGTACTATGAGAAGCATTATATAAAAATAGATTGGCTCAAATCAACTATAAGAAACATTAATAAATGAGCAAAGGCATAAATATTGTAGATCTTAGTCACAAACAAACTTAACAATGATCTGCAAGTTGCTGTTTTTCTTTTTTAAAATGTGCTTACTTTTCAATCAGAAGTACCAGGTCTTAATTCTCTGTGGTGTAATATGGCTTTAATCCATAAACTCTTATCTAGGTGTAAGTGTTGATAATTCTAAAAAAAAAGAAAAAAGTGGTCTGGTGACAGCTTTACGTGGTAATGGACAAAACAAATATCGATGTTTCGGCCAAGTGGGCCTTGTAGGAACAAATCCAACTACATGGCAATTATATGCTAGATACTCAAGAAAGGAAATAAAAAAGTTCACTTCAAAAAGTTCAATTCGACTTCCTGGTCAGTGAGATATATAGCTGGTCATCCTGCCTTCTCATTTTAGTCCATTCGGAGGCTGACCACGCTCTGGACCACAGGGAAGTGAACTTACGTCAATTTTTATTTTGTCCATTACCACGGAAAGCTGTTACCATACCACTTTTTTCTTTTTTTTTTTTAGAATTGCTATTATCATCAGCTTTACAGCAGCTTTGCATTTCTATGCATCTTGGTGCTTTTACTTCTTGTAAGTGTTGGTGTTGTGTCTACTTCTATTAAAAATGGATAATAACAATTAAATTATGTCCTTTCTTCATATCTGTCTTTCTTCATATCTGTCACATTGAAGATCATATGTTGATGTTATGTAATAAATATAAAAAAAAAGGCTGATAGCTGATGTCAGTTCAAATTTAAAATCCAGAAAGTAATTTTTTTAATAAATGAAATACTATCTTTCTAAATCTTAACCAAGGAGGACACAAACTAGCGCTGTGGAATTCAAGCATTGTGCTTCTATCTCCTCACACAATCAGGAACGAATCAGAAAACATATCTTCCATAGATATGTGGAGCAAATTTGAATACCAGCTTCCAAAAAAATCCCAACAAAGGCATACATCGTCCAAGTTTATATTTTCTGAGGTGTTAATATTGTAATAGACTTATAAACTAACATATGTATTAACAGTATGTAATTATATTTTTATTTATATATCTGACATAAAATTAATAAAATAAACATTAGACCGGTGAGACCATATATATATATATATATATATATCTCAGGCACAAAATACAACATGAAAATCAACATCAACAAAACAGAAGTCATGAACGTCGTCAAAAATAAACAGAACATCAACATAACTATAGAAGGCAGACAACTAAAACAAGTAGAGGAATTCAAATACCAAGAAAGTCTAATGACAAACGATAATTCTCAAATGGCAGAGATAGAATCAAGATGCAACAAAGCTTGTCAAATCATCGGACAGTTATCACCACTATTGTCCAACAAGGAAATAACTCTGGAGGCAAAACGAGCACTATACAATACAATTTTCATCCCAACGTTGTGCTACCAATGCCAGACCTGGACCCTAGATGCAAGAACAATAAGAAAAATAACCTCTACAGAGATGAAATGTGTTAGACGAATGACAGGAAACAGTCTGAGAGACAAGATCAGAAATGAAGAACTGAGAAAAAAGCTAGGAATAGCCCCCGTCATAGAATATATAAGGAAACAACAGATAAAATGGTTTGGCCACGTGACAAGGCAGAAAGAACAAAACACAACACAACAGGCTTTCTGAGAACACCAGACCCAAGGGTCGACCACGAAAAAGATGGGTCGATGGAATATTAGAAGCACTAGGAAACATAACAGCAGCAGAGGCGAACACAAGAGCAAAAGACAGCAAATTATATCTCCCCTCGACGCTGAAAGGCAAATGAGGAAGGAAAGAAGAAGAAGAAGATATATATATATATATATATATATAAATATATAAAACATGCACAATATAATTATATATACATATGCACGCAGACAGACAAACATATAGGTGGCTGGTATTGGATAACACCAAAAGTTTACAAACTGACAAGTAATTCAATAATGGAAAAAGAAATGTCAAAGAAACTACTCGCTGTGCTCCCAGGTAATTTAATGTGAAGATTGGCACTGCTCTTCTGAAACAAGCTTCTCAATGTTTACTTTAAACTGTCCAGAAAAGTCTTAGAGGAATTCCTCCTTTATATCACATATTATTTCTAGAAAGACATTAAAGTTTGCTTCATGTACTTCTTCCTTCAAATGCTGACAAGTTGGGCAGTGTGCTGTATCATATACTTATATTTTCCATGACTACAAGTTTCCTACTTCCTTTTCCTTCAATATTACTAAAAAGCTTAGATATATTTTGTTTTCTGCTTGAAATTTCAGATTTAAAGCATTAAGACCCAGATGTAAAGTCAATTAGGAAGGCTAGCATTTGTATGAATTTATCGTCTTTCAGAACATCTACTTATTCATTTCCAATATTTTCATTTTTAACAAAAATAATACTAATATTCATCATCATCAAGTACCGGGCCTAGTGGCGTAGGTGATCATGTCTCTCCACAACTTTCGATCTCGGCAGCTATTTATCATTTCATTTGTTGACCTTCTGCCAAGCCATTCTCTTAAGCTGTCTGTTATTTTTTCTCTTTGCTTCCCTCTATCTCTTCATCCCTCAATTTTTCCAGTTGTTGCAATATATTCAAGTTGTTCTCTTCTCATTACATGGCCAAAAAATGATGATTGTCTCTTCCTAACATTGGAAATTAGCTCTCTTTTTGCTTTGACCTCTCTCAGAACCCCTTCATTACTCTTCTTAGCTGTCCATGGTATTCTCAACATTCTTCTGTAAAACCACATTTCTACAGACTCCAGTGATTTTCGCATCCATATGTTAAGACTGGCTCTACGTAACATTTAAGAACTCTTTTTCTTGTTTCTATTGCCAAAAATTGCATAGGACTTTCCTCATAATACTAATATTATTGAGCCCAAAAAATTGTTGCCAGGCAATTACCAACACTAAGCCCACATACCTCACATTGCAATGAAATATAATAACCATATTCAGCATACAAGTGATTTTAAAAATGCAACAAACTTTCACAAAGTGCTTTCTTGGTGGATAATGCAATGAAAGAACAAACAATTTATTTCTTTTTCTATAACAAGTCTTACTAATCCATTTGTATGGTCAACCATTTCTTTACCTCCATCTGTTGCAATGTAAGAACATTTTCCAAAGCCTCCAAATTGAGAGACTATGCCAAGAAAAAAGTGTTAAAAGTGTTAAATATTTTGACTGCACAATTTTGATAACTGCCTCTTGAACTTAAAGTGAAAATATAACACTGAACTCCGATTTAAGAAAAAAAATAAAAACTTTCAGGGAAGTGTCTGGATTTAAAAACTGCTAACTTCTAAGTGAAGAAATTGACATTGAAATACTCCATGGGTAAACAATAAGAGACACAGAAACAAAGTTCAACGCATTCAAAAATAATGTCTAAGGAAAATACTTGGTTTAGCGTGGAACGAATTCAAAACAAATGAGGAAATTAGAGAAATTGCCAATCAACCACTAATTTCAGTAATCAAGAAAAGACAATAGTCATATGTTGGACATATGATGAGGAGAGATAATAACCGAATAACAAAGCAAGCCCTCATGTGGGAAACAACAGGTAAGAGGAAAAGAGGTCGACCCAAAGAGACACAGAGAAGAGCATTGATGAGAGAGGCAGGAGCAGCAGTAATCAGCTCTCTTAATGAGATAGAGTTGCTTTCACAGAACAGAGACAAATGGTGAGATTTGATAAATGATCTTTACAAGGATTGAAAACTGCTAGAATTAAAATTTAGATAAGAGAAAGAGTATCTGGGTCTTTTCCCTATGTGCCGGCTATGACTCGAAAGGTCAATAAATAGATAGATAAAATGACATCACTATATAGGTCTTAAAGAGAAGAGATGGTGTTGGACAGACCATATTTTTAGAATGCCTCTGATAGCTATATTGAGAGGAGCCTTTCACCAGATGGCAAAAGAACAAGAAGAAGACTACCCACGAGAAATGCACAGATTGATGATAAAGAGCTGAAAAAAATGGCTTCATGTTGGACAGGCTTGAATGGCTTGTTCAAGACAGACAACAGCTGAGATTGCTAGTGATGGTCTTATATATCAGAGGGCATAAAGAAGACTAAGAAAATAGGTAAGTAACAAGTTGAAGTAGCTATTTTTAAAAGGTGTGAAGCAGTTATTTTCATTAAAAAATATAAACAAAAAGTAAATAAATACTAACATCTCTGAATGTTAATTACAAACAAATCTGGATTGTATTGACAAGAAATATTTGAATTCTCCAGAAAATTAGTAAGCATGTGAATTTTGATAGAATTCAGTACTTTACATTATGTGTAAAAAAAGAAGAAAAAGTATTACATCTAGAGACTGTTCACCCTTATGAAATAATGCATTGTCACCTTGCACCTCTGTCATTGAATGAGCAGGGTTATAAATAGTTCAAAAAGCAATAGAAAATAGATACTATTTTAGTGTGGGTATTTTAAAGAAAATAAGTAATTTACATAGAACTAAATAAACGATGTAGATGTCTGGATCATAACTAACCAACATCAATTAAATGATAGCATGATGTCAGAGTTATCAGTTGAACTTTCTCACTCATGTCATGAATCAACATTATAGTACTGTCTAAAAATATGATATATGACTGTCTACTAGAAATATACTTACCACACACAGATAATAATTCTACAGTAATATAAACAGTTTTCACTTAAATAAAATTAATGTGTGATACGGAACAACACAGTATTACTAGTTCAGTTTAATTATTGATCAATTATGATTTATATGGTTTAGTTTAAGTTTGAAAGTCAAGAAACATATAATAAAACAATCACAAAATAATACTGATTATAAAGAGAGAGGAATAAATTTACAAAAGATGATTTCTTTGGATGCATCTAGTCAGCTAAAATATTTAATGAATAAATCATATGATCAATGTCAGACAGGGACAGAAAGTAAAACATAATTGAAAAATCATAACAACTGAACTGAAAAGTCTTAGAAGAAAAACAGTGAAAGTAACAAGAAGAGACAAGACAAATTAAGAATCAAGATATTATTACAAGAGAAAGTGCAACACAAATCCATAGTTATTCTTCTTCTTCTTTCCTTCCTCATTTGCCTTTCAGCAACGAGGGGATACATAGTTATTACATCCTGAAATAACACATTCATTGCTTTAAGTATGTGACATGGTTACCAAATTTATTGGTTTAGGTATATGACATGGTTACAAGCAAAAAAGCAGTGCACACAGGCAAGATTGCCTGAACAAAAGGTGAACCTTCAAAAAGATGTATTACTAAAATATCATACAAATTGTCAGTGTTGTAAGCTGTAAGGCACAAGAGTACAAGGAACAACTACATAGTCTAGAGAAAAAAAATATGTGATTTGCAAGAAATCACACTAAAAATGGCAATTAAAGTTGGATTTTCCTTCTTCTGTGATTATGATTTATTCAGACAAGGATTTTGGGTTCTCTTATGAAGTCTGATGTTTGTATTCAGGTTTTGATTCTGCCTAACAATTTCTTCTCCAAGTAGTAGCATGGGCAACATTTGTTTTCTCCTCAAATATATCTACTGGAAGCAGTCTTGTAGGATGGGTATGTTTTGATGTCATGTCTGCTAGGGCACAGTCCACTTGAGGGCATAGACCAGTGATACCTATCTTTAGTTTGGAGTATAGAGGTGTCTCATTCTGTTGTGGTGGCCATCAAGATGAACCAATCATTACAGTTTTATAGAATGGGTACAAATCTAGAGATTTGATTAGAATGAACTATGTTCAAGTTTGAAACAATAATGGAGATAGAGATAGTTCAAATACTCATATTTAAAAAAATGAATTTTAATTTAATTCTAAAAATATAATGGATCCACAATATAAATAAGAGAGGGGAACTGAAACACAAAGAGGAGGCAATTTTGATGGAAAAGAAGGAAAATATTGGAAATAAGTGTGGTTAAAACAAGCAAGACAAGGTTAATTGAAGTGTGTTATCCTTAACATGCATATTTAATAAATCTTGATCATATAAGTGGTCAAATTACTACTATAACCTTCATAATCTTCGCAAAATACTTGCTATGAATCTCTAAACAAAAAAAAGAAATCAAGAAAATTTAGCTCTATCAAAATTATCCTGGTCATCATAAGAATTGATCATGTTATCTTTCTCATTGAGAACATGTCCATTTTGATTATGTTTAGTTAATGATTCATCAAAATTTTGTTTCGAGGCACTCTCTTTTGGAAGCTTCAAAGTCTTAACAGTTTTAAGTGAATCTGAAAAAACATTAATTTCTTCAGAATCATGGCTTTCTTGAATCTGTTCATGTGGTCTCAAATTTGAACTCCCAATGGATGAATTTACTTCCCTGGAAATGTGAGCAGACACACTATGGTCAATCCCTGTATTGATGCCAAATGGTTTCAAGTGGTAAATAAGATACTCCAATACATACATCATATTTGGAGATACATAATGGAAGGTAATAGCATAGTCACTGCAGCAATCTTGACCCTGAGAAAATAAAAATGCTACATGTTACAAAGTTGTTTTGATATGATTTCAATTACAGACTACATTAAAATAGTCATTATTTATTTCAAAATTACCGTTACATTATTTTTTTAAATCGATTGGTGTTTAGTTTTTATTTATAGATATTTAATATAGTAGCTTCTGTGGAGGGGGAGCCACGATAGCTCAGTGGTTAGTGAACTGGACCACAAAGGACAAGAGGTCGGGTTCGATTCTGACCAATGGCTTCCAGGTTCACCCAGCCTTAAATGGGTACCAGATTTTTTCTGGGAAAGTAAAGCAACACGGACATAATACCGACCACATTACCCCAAAAATCATGTACCGAAGGTCTGTAAAAATTATGGTCACTAACAAAATATTCCCTATGTGACACTTGGTGTGACAGGGCTCTTTACTTTACTTTCTGTGAAGGCTTCAAGGTAAAAAATACTTTTGGACTGGATCTGGCCAGAGGGTTGCTATTTGGCTGTCTGTGCTTTACAGGCGGTTGAAAGAAAGAAGAACAAGAACATTATAAAATTACTCAATATCCATTCAGTATTGAGATCTTGTGTGATAAACAGCGAGATTGCAGTGCTAAAGGACACAATTCTAGTACAATATTAATGATATATAGTTATTTGCGGGTCATCATCATTGCACCCTGAACATGTCCATAGATGCTCAGATCCCCTTCTCAGCAAGTCACACAGTGTACAGTGGCTGACGACTCCAATTCTGTGTTGGATGATAAGTCTTCTTATATGCCAACTAAGTTTCTTGTTTCTGACTGTGCCCATCTTACTTCCCATCTATTTCATCTGAAGGCATGACATGAACTCATGGTTGTCAAAGTCCTGTGCCCTTCCCACATCTCTGAGGGCATTGATGATGTTTGCCCAATCAATTGGTTGACCATCTTCAACGACAGCACAGCTAGCCAATCTGTCCGCAATTCATTTCCCTGTGCTCCCACATGTCCAGGGATGTAGACAAAGGTGACCCTACATATTTTTTATTTCTGCACTGACTCTACCCATTGGCTGTGTACAGAGCCTGGCTCCACTTTTCTTATCATGCTCATCAAATCAATTAGTATGCAGGCGTGGGTGTAGTCTTGTGACTCTAACAAGATGTATGCCCAGGTCACTACCATCATCATTCTACATGTGGTCATAACGTATGCACCACAGTCTTTCTTGATTATTCTGCCTGCCGAATGTGTTGCCCATGCACTGCATCTTCCTCATCCGTGTTATCCCAGATGAAACTGTTGACCTCTGCATTGACCATGACTGAGTTCTGTTCCCTACATTTCCTATCGAGTGTGACAATACACGAGAATGTGCCCCTGAATGACATAGGCACCAGTATCCACTCCTTGTCAGTGGTGATATCAGTAAGCCCACAGAAACCTGTTTAATGACACCTTCTGCTGCTCGGCCCATTCATGGTTTGCCTCTTCTTAGCTTGACACCTTTCCCTGTGTTGAACTCTTGGTGCAATGGATGCTCTTTATCTGCACTTATTTTCATATATGCTCAGGCCCTCCAGACCTTGATTCTGTCATCCATGGTTGGAAAGTCAAGAAGATATCTCATTGCTACACAGGGAGTGTCCCTCGTACATCCCAAGACAATGCACATAGTTTCAATCTGTATTTTCTCCAGCCTGTCCATTCGCAATATTCCTTATATATAAAAATAAACATAAAATGGTATGGAGCATCTAAACTAACAGAAAGACAAGTCAAATTACAATGTTTCAGCAAAAGTCTTAATCCCAAGTAAGAATTCACAAGAACTACACAGCTCTATACGGTTGGTAGCAAATAATAATGATAAGTCAGTAGTTTGGTAAAATATTAGTGTCTTATGTTAGAAGCTGCTTTGCTGTAAAGCTTCTCTCATGGCTGAATTTGCCAATATTGGGTTTGTTGATCAGTCTACAGAATGAACAAGATGTATTCATGTTGCCCGGCCTTATCTCCTTTCTCCTGCACCTTTTGTTGTCTGAAATTTATATCAGCACTGCCTTGAAAATTGCTGTGCCATTTTTTATTTTTGTTCTCTGTGTGTTACGATCTGCAGTCAGATTTTCTCAGTTTCTTTCACTGATAGAGAATTCCCTCAAGGAAGCCCTGCCAACATCCTTATATATAAGCACTGGTCTGCCCTTTGGTCTCTTTCTGTCCCTAAATTAGCCATACAAATTTTGTTTGGGAATACAAATGTTTGTCATTCTTCTTACATGACCGGCCACCTTAGTCTATGACTCCTATGTGTTGCCAAGATGAATGGGAGTTTAGCTTGTTCTAAGACATTAGAGTTCATTACTTTGTCCTGCCATTTGATGTTCATAATCTTTCAAAGGCAATGCACATGAAAGCCGTTTAACCTTTTCTCCTGTCCTGCATAGGTAGTCCAAGTTTCTGATCTGTATAGAAGTGTACTAAGTACACAACTTTGGTAAATTTTAATCTTGAATCGCTTGAATATAAATGTACTTAGATCAAAACCAGACAAATCTGATGTATTTCACTGAGACATATGAGGCAAATGCAGAGGTCAGCACCAGAACTGAAAGTGTAAGTGATTCATAGCTCGTTGTTTATATCAGTGAACCAGAATCATCCAGATCCTTCTTTCCTTCTGGCTAAGTTTGCAGAGACAGTGGGAAGACAATCTGGTTTTCAAAAAGTTACAAATATCGCAGAATGCTGTAAACCACAACACAATGCATTTATAGGCACATAACATCCTTTGAGAGGTACACAATGAAACAAAGAAGTTTGGGTGAACACAGAGAAAGAAGATGAAGATTAACATAATTTATATATTTGCTATCAAATTATTTACAATTTTTCTTCATTAAAAAAGCTATATTTGTTTGTCTGTCCTGTTATCTGTTGTGTGTTTTTTAAGTGTTTATGAAATAGTCTGTTTCTGTGAATGACTTAATTAAAGTCTGACCTGTTTCGCTGGATAAAAGTTATAGCTCCAGTACCACATGTCCTTGGGAAGGATGTCTGGAATCAGGTGATGCTCTGGTATAAATGGATGAAACCTTTCTCTACCAAGCTCATCCCTACTGTCTCCTGCTTCCACACCAACACTGTGAAGACATTTTCCCATTTCTACATCCTCAGCACCTCCCTCATCCCTCCTACACTTGAAGCTATTTCCAAATCCTTGGCCTACAGCTCGAGTCAAAGCCTCCTTGCTGAGAACATAGCCAGCACCCCCACTCATGTATCCTTTCTCTACCACTGCTTTAAACTTTCTACCATAATAGACCGGTTGTGACGGTGATATGTCACGAAGGAAAAAGCGTAAATTTTCCATCACTGCATATGTGTCATCGTCAGCTTTAAAAAACCAGTCAGCGTCATTTAGATGATGATCAAAGATATATTTAAAGGCAGCCTTGGTCTTGGCCCACAATTTGTCCCGCCCTTCCTGTACAAATGAAATAACACGTGTAATGTACAAACACATGAGTAAATTTGAAAAATACACTAGCTGACTTTAATACTCCAATATATATATATTTATAAATAAATACTTTAAGTGACTGTTTGAAAATAAAATAGAAAACAGAAAAAGATTTCCACAAACATACTATCATAACTAATTTTTAAAATAGGTTTATGCTAAACCAACTTGTTCACTGTTTTTGTGAATTTCTGTGCAATTTCTCTTGAACTGGATCAGCATTGCAATGTCAATTACATGTGGACCAAAACAAGTCTACAATATTAATGTTATCAGCCCAGGATGGGTATCATATCACCAGGTGGGCATATATCTGTCTAATGCAGCCCAGCACCATTTGCATTGCTTTATTTTGAAACACCAGACCTGGCTTTCATTGAAATATTAGTTGCTCAACAGGACACCTGTAAGAAAGAATGTGATCAAAATTAACTCTCAAGTATTTTATTAGTGCTATATACTTCAATGGTCTGCAGTAGGAAGACAGCTTTCACAGCTAAGTTTTCAGAGAACAGGGTAGCAAAGAGCAAGATTCCTCATACTGTGGAGAAATTTGTGCAAAGTATCTTCACTGTCCTTTTACTTCTGTCTGATCCTGTCCTGTGTAATAGTATTCCACCAAGACCCATTGTTGGTTATGTGAGACTTAATACTACTACTATCAGACATTATCTGAGAGCAAATATATACCTAAACAATTCCCACGTTCACAACATATTTCAGGTGCTGCTTTAACAAAGGAAATGTTAGATATTGACATGAAATACTGATAAGGCAGGAAACGAAAGACAAGTAAAAAGATAAGATAACCACTTGTTGATGAGATTATATAAAGGATACATAACTCGTAAGCTATCCACCCAAATTTGGTTTGGACTGGCATTTAAAGCTATGTTTGTAGGGGAGCAGAAGCGCCTGCGACCTGCGGTCACACTAGCAAGGTCGGCGCACCATCAGCTGCCCAAGACCTAGCAGTTCGACCTCCTCGTGGTCTCCTCTGGTAACAGTCTGCGTCAAAACAGACGGGCTAACAGAAGCTAGGATCACCTTATTCCCTGTAGTGGTGGCTGTTACTGATATAGAGGACCCAGTATTGCAGTACCTCTGGGCTGGACTAGTAGTTTCCCAGCATAGCCTGGGATAGATGAACTCCAATTTCTCCAGTAAGAGCCAGGAATGTCAAGAAAGCCATTACGACCCGCTACATCTTATGAGTCAAAGGGCAACCTGCCAGCATCAACTCGTGGCAATCTGTCAACAACAACAAAGCTATGTTTGCATGCGATTAAAGGAAGATGGTGAAACCAATATTGGCTACTACAGTATTTAAAGAAGGGTAGTAAGCTTTTAGGGGATGAGATGGTGAAAAAGGGTTGAGGTAAAGGGACGGAGAGGTTACATGAGACGGAATTAGACGGAAGAGGTCAAAGGGTGAAGATTAGATATGGTTGTAAACAGAGAACAACTCAGAGCCCACGGGATATGGGAATTCTCGGGTGAGTGGGTCGTGAACCATGAAGTTTGTGAAAACGAGAGGGAAGTTAGGAGGACAAAGGATTTTGAGTAGGAAAAAGATTCATTCGAGATTGAGTGAACGCTCTGTGCGGACGGGTTGTTAGTTAACAAGCCGATACCGTGGGCTGGATTAGAGATAGTTTAGTAATGCCCAGGAGGGTGGTGACTTAGTTAGGATGTGACAGTCAAGCACAGGAGAGCTGAGAGGGACATGATATTTCTAGTCACTAACATGGTGAGTTGTGATAGAATAAGGAGGAAAACGATTCCAGAGATATTTTGTGTAGAGTAGGGAATAGATAGACTCTGCAGTACTGGACAATGTAATATGTGTTTAGACTATGGAGTTATGATACTCAAGTAATCAGCTAGTGTAGGACTAGTACACTAGTTAGAGACACTGTTCAGTGGATAGTTGAACTGGTGGGAGTGCATGTAGTTATGATACTCTCACTCAGGAGATTTATGTGGAATTAGTGAGCTAAGTAATGCCCACTAGAGGGGAAGGCTTAATGGTAGCCTATCCAAGGAATAATTAGTTAGTAAACTGCATCGCTGGGAAAGGGGATGCTAATATCAAGTTACGACAGTAATTTGTGAAGAGACTTTATGGAACGAGTTTTTTTCCCAACAATATTAGGCTGATTGTTAGCCATCAAGTTACGATAGTAATTTGTGAAGAGACTTTATGGAACGTGTTTTTTTCCCAACAATATTAGGCTGACTGTAAGCCATCAAGTTACGATAGTAATTTGTGAAGAGACTTTATGGAACGTGTTTTTTTCCCAACAATATTAGGCTGACTGTAAGCCATCAAGTTATGACAGTAACTTGTGAAGAGACTTTATGGAAAGTGTTTTGTTCCCAACAAATATTAGGCTGACTGTAAGCCATCAAGTTTTGAAGAGACTTTATGGAACGTGTTTTGTTCCCACTAATATTAGGCTGACTGTAAGCCATCAAGTTACGATAGTAATTTGTGAAGAGACTTTATGGAACGTGTTTTTTCCCAACAATATTAGGCTGACTGTAAGCCATCAAGTTACGACAGTAACTTGTGAAGAGACTTTATGGAAAGTGTTTTGTTCCCACCAAATATTAGGCTGACTGTCTGCCATCAGGCTACAGTCGCATGAACTCAGTATTAACTAGGTTGTGAAGAGACTTTAGGGAACAAATGAATAGGCTATGTTATGTAAAGGGTGATTAGTGCAGCAAGGGATGGAGAGCAGCTGCCGTTGAGGTTGTGCCATTATCAAAGGCATAAGGGTGTATCAGCATAGTACTAGTTTTGACACCGAGGGTGCACACATGCTAGAGAGAGAGCGTGTCCTCGGGAATACACCAGACATTGTAGGAAGGGAGTTAGGACATGAATGTTATGTTGTAAGAAATGTTTGAATTTCATGATGACATGTGGCAGGCCAACAAGAGTGGTCTGGGATTGAATAAAGTCAGTGTGTGCTAAGTTCTCAGTTGTAAATTCCATCATTCATATTTGTCACTGTACTGTGTCACCGTGAAGAACGAACGCTGGTGTCGCGGGTCACTATCATCACAACGTGAAGTCAAGTCTAATCTGATCGGGGGCCATGGCGAGGCAGGTTCTGAGTGAATCTGTCCGGGCAGTCCAACTGCACCATAAGGCGGGCTCAAGTCTCAAGGAGCCTGGTTTGAATCTACAGTGGTCTGTTCCTAGCACGACCAAGAAGTGAAAAGTCTTGGTCAATCCTAGGAGGGCGCAACTGGCCAGTGGGTGAGGGCGCTGATCTCATGAGCCTACCCAGTTGCAGAAGTTCCGGGTTCCAATACACGGTCAGAGTTGCTGGTCATCCAGTAGCTGACCATGTGGGCGATATCAAGGTGAAGACGAGGTCAAATCCTTCTATGCTGACATCACAGTTGGGGGAGTCCTTGGTGCTCGTGTGCTGGTTCAACGCCTTTGCAGTATACGGTTGGTTGCTGTTCCTCGGTGTTATGCAGAAGATGGGGAAAAGAGAAGGGCGACTCGTTTACAATGGGATGAGACATCCAGAGAGACAGTTGAGGTCTTGACTTGGGATTCAAGACTTAGAAAAACATTCAGTGATGTTTGAGTAAAGGATTATTCAGAAAAATTATTTCAAGAGAAGTTGTTTAGCTATAGATAGATATTTCGGGTCTCTAATGAGATCCTTGATTATTATGGAAATCAAGGTTAGGAATATACAGATTGATACAGAAGTCATATTATCATATGTGTGATTTTATGCAAAGTACAAGAAGTTATGTGGATGTAATTACAGAACTTGGGAGAGTGTCATATAACAACAACAGTAGCCAAGACGTGAATACAGATTTTCTAATGATATAGTTTGATAGATGTTCAAGCAGCCATAACAAACATTGTGCAATGATTGATTTTTATATGCAACTAAGATATGTATCCAGATGACTTATGAAGTGTAACTAAAGAACTGTGTGAATGGACATTTGTTTGAGATCTGTACACCTTGTGTTATCATATGAAGTGTCAAACACAAGTGTTGCTGAGAACATTTGGAGTTACTGTTTCTGTATTGTGATTTAATCACGTTATGATGAACAGGTGATCAATGGTCAATTGTTGCATGTGACGAGGATTATTTGAACTTACATATTCGTTATCCCTTGTGTATAATTAATCACGTTGTACTGTCACTGTTACACCTGTATGTGAGATTTTCATCTGCAAGAACTTAAAATAAGCCATGATCCTGTGGTTAAATTCTTTTTTTTTTTTACTTGTGAGGTAAACATGTTAAACAGCAACTAACTTTGTGCTAGATTCGAACATAAAAGCACAGGTTCTGACATCCATGGCCCTGAAAAGAGGGTGAATGTTCTTCTCATTTCAACTGTTGGCATACATATCATAAGCATGAGTAAATCCCACATTTTACAAAACCACATGAATGATTTTCATAAAAATTTCTTTTATATACATCTTCCAGGCTTAAGATGTCAAACAGGTCCATTGGCTGGAAGTTTCAGTGACTTATAACTGACTGATGCATCATGACCATTGAACTAAAACTGATAAAGATCCACTCCATCTCCTTGTCATAGTGTCATGGGTCTGAAAACAGACAGACAAGATTGATGAAATGAGTGAGGATCAACCAGGAAGGGCAACTCAGTACTCACAAAGTATAAAAGCACCGAAGTCAGATGTGTAAGTCTGAAAGGTGTAGATATTACAATCTGGTGCAAAACTATGACAGAACACATCTCCATACATTTAACAGAATTTTAAGAGCAGGAAAGGAAGAGGTGTTGTCAGCTGAACACAGTGAATATCTATCTTCCAGGTCTGCAGTATATATTTTTTTCCAGCACTGAAATCCATTAAACATATAACAGTAAATGATCCATTTCCATCATTGGTTTGTAGCCAGTGAATGTAGAGAAAGAGTTATAATCCTCAAGATTAACAATTTTTTTTACTACATCTTCTTCTTCTCCTCCTACCTTTTTTAGTTCCCAGTGGAGCATAGGTCTTCAACAAACACTTTCCAAGTCGTTCTGGTTCTTTCAATTCTTTTAAGATCATTCCATGTCTTTCCCGTCATCTTCATCTCTGCTTCTATCTGTCTTCTCCAAGAATTCCTTGGTCTTCCTCTTTGTCTTTTCCCCTGAGGATTCCAAAAAAGGGCCTGTTGTGTAACACCCTCAGCTGGCTTCCGCAGTGTGTGTCCTATTCAGCGCCATCGTTACCGCTGCATCTCTCCACCCACTGGCACTCGACTGGCACATTTCCATAATTCTATGTTAGTAATCCTGTCCCGCCACCTCCATCCCTTTACTCTGCACAAGCATCCATTAATGAAAGTCTGTATCTTCATGATTGTCAACTTTGTGGTTCTCCATGTTTCACAGCCACACAACAGGACCGACTCAACATTTGAGTTGAAAATTTCAATTTTTGTATTTAACCTAATTTCCTTGGATTTCCATATGTTTCCCAGTGCAACAAAAGCTCCTCCCACCCTTGATATCCTTATTTCGGTATCATTTTCTGTTCCTCCCTCCCTATCTATACCACTGCCCAAATATATGTAAGTCTGCATGTCTAGTAGATGTATTTCTCCTAATTTTATTTGGTTATTGTCAACTGTATTCATCATTGAGTGCCGTCTCCGCAACGAAGGTTGGCTACCATGGAGCGCCATTCCACTTTGTCTCTTGCTTTGATGGTGCAGATTGCCATAGGCTGACTTGTCCATCTTTTGATGTTACTCGTCTATGTTAGTCTTGGTCTGCCTCTTTTACCTTGTATTTTTCCTTCCAATATTACTTTTAGTAGGCTGTTGTGTCTTTTAACATGCCCCAAAAATTTCATTTGTCTTGTCTTAATTGTATTTAGTAGTTCTCTTTTTATTTTCAGTTGTTTTAAAACTTCATCGTTTGTTATCTTTTGTTTCCATCCAATTCTACCTATTCTTCTATAAATCCACATTTCAAAGGCTTCAATTTTCTGTTCTGTTTTCTTGTCTAATGTCCATGTTTCTGCACCATACAGGAATATTGAGAAGATGTAACATCTTGCTATTCTTAGTTTTAGCCCTGGTGTTATTTGTTTTGATGTTAGTATATTTTTCATGGCATTGAAATTACTTTTTGCAATTCCTATTCTTTTATTTATTTCAGTTGTACATTTTCAATCACTGGTTATAGTATGTCCAAGGTAGTTGTAGCTCTGGACTGTCTCTAGATGTATTCCTTCAACTTTGATATTTAATTGTAGGTCTTGTAAATTTTCTTTGTTTATGATCATAGTTTTAGTCTTTTTGATATTCATATCTAGTCCATATTTTTTGCTTGTCATGTTTATTACATTAAGTAATTGTTGTAGATCTTTAGGATTTTCTGCTAGTAGTACAGTATCATCAGCATATCTTAGGTTATTGATTACTTCCCATTAATGTTAAGGCCTGATATCTCATTGATGTTTTTAAAGATTTGCTCAGTTTATAAATTGAACAAGCTTGGTGATAGGATGCATCCTTGTCTTACCCCTCTTTTTATATCAATGGGTGTGGAGTTCTCCTTGTTATATTTTATTATTGCTGTTTGCTCCCAGTATAAATTACATATCAGTCATAAGTCTGTGTCATCCAGATTTATATCTTTTAGGCAGTCTATAATTGTCTTGTATGTATCCACTTTCCTTCCATCTTGTTTCTGCTATGCCTAAAATATCTATGTTTAATCGCTCTGCTTCTATCATAAGATTTTCTAGTTTTCCTTGTTGGTATAAGGTTCTAACATTCCATGTGGCTATTTTTAGTTCGTTCCTAAAACAGTAGTTAGAATTTCTTTCCTTAGCTTTCTTTGGACTGTTACGTGTTACGTGATGAGGCTCCAATCTCTTTCACGGTGGTCTGCCATATTCGTCTTTCGTGTTCTGAATATGCCTCATGTGTACCACACACTTTGCTGTTTTCGCTTTCTGCGCCGTTGATTATTTTAAATTCTACCATCACAGACTTTTTACATACAGGTTGAACACACCCGGCTATCGACGACATTTTGTCGAACCATGTGCTTGCCTATCGAATCGCGAACACACGACACAAAGGAAGAATAATCATATTCCACTTAAATATCGATAAAGTTCACAGTCCATCCACCCGTCAGAAGTAAAATATACACCAAACGGGGAATAGCAACACATAATTTCACAACTAGACTGTCGCGTAAGTCATTTAAATATATCAACAAGAGCCGAATTATAAAAACGACAACACGTAGTCGCCATGACACCGGAAGTCCAACTGTATTAATTCTCATAATGTTGGTCTTATCTCTATTAATCCTCAGACCCAGCTGTTGTGATCTCACATCAAGTATGCTCATCCTATCCTGCATCTGCCGATGGCTGTGCAATAGGATAGCTATGTCATCAGCGAAGTCTAAATCATCAAGTTGCTTGGTCAGTGACCACTGTATTCCACTTCCGTTGTTTCGAGCCATTTTCATAATCCAATCTATGGTCAGTAGAAAGAGAAATGGAGACAGAAGGCATCCCTGCCTTACTCCTGTTCTTATTTCAAATGCTTCTGTAAGCTGTCCTTCATGCACCACACTACAGTTCGTTCCTTCATACATTGTTTTTTTCAGGTTAATAAACTTTATGGGATTCCGTAATGACTCAGCAACTTCCAAAGCATTCCTCTGTCTAAACTATCAAATGCCTTTTCGTAATCAATGAATCCAATATAAAGTGGGGATTTTAGTTCTAAACTTTGCTAAAATTTTTTAATACTATTCTCTCATTAATTCAAAGCATCTTCTCTAAAATGATCACACATTAGTCTCCAATTAGTGCTGGATGCTTTTCAGGTATGACAAATGGACATAGATAATCATGTAGCTAATCTTTGAACATTTCAGTGATCTCGATGCCTTTTCATATGTAAGTCACTGAGCTGCGTGATGTGATTATACTGCAATCCATTTTGTCCTCATGCAGCATGTTTGCACACATCATTTATGGTCATAGGCCAATCAGTTAAATCCTTAAAATGCCGTTGGGCATCCACATAACTTGTACCAAAAATTTGGTATGTTAGCAATTAACTGGCTTTTTGTTCTTTTGTTGATGAAATTATGAAAATGTATGTCAAGTAATACTTACCTAGCCTGAGTTATGAAAGGCACCCACACTAAGTTAATCAGTCATCTTCCCAGCTGATACTATTTAAGTAAAGCCTTTGGCACAGTTTGTTCTTCACTGCTACTTCAAAATAATTTTTCTTCCTTTAAACTCTAAAATTTTTTTATAACTTCTTTTCTACTTTTTCCTTCTCAAGCTACATCTTTTCTACTATTTAGAACCATCAAGATTGCTGGGGAAATGAGGATCTATTAAACTTACATTTTTATTTTGATAGAGTGTTACCAGGGTCTGAGCTATCCTGTGTGCATGTTGTGTATTTGACAAATCTGCTCAGGTAATATGTTTGTGGCAATTTTCCCTATGCAATTTATAATAAGATCTAGAACTGACATATGATCTCCAGTATATGAAGAGAAAGGCATCGAATGGATACAAGGAGACCATTTGGAGGACCTCGACTTTGCTGATGACATTGTCCTCATTAGCAGTCAGATAAAAATGATGCAGGAAAACACAAATGAACTATCAGCAATAGCCAGCAAAATTGGGCTTGAGATCAATCATGAAAAGACTAAAGCCATGAAAAGTTTAATTCCAACAGATGACCAAATATACATGGAAAACAAACCAGTAGAAGAGATCGATCACTTTATCTATCTTGGAAGTCACATTGATTGAGAAGGGGATACAAGTAAAGAAATTAGAATCAGAATAGCTAAAGCAGCAATGTCTTTCAGAAGCCTTGAAAAGTTGTGGAAATCAAAACTAATCAGCACAAACACAAAACTTAGGCTATTCAAATCAAATGTACTATCAACCCTTACGTATGCGTGTGAAAGCTGGAAAACAACAAGAGATATAGAAACAAAGTTGAACACATTCGAAAATAAATGTCTAAGGAAAATACTTGGTTTAGCGTGGAACGAATTCAAAACAAACGAGGAAATTAGAGAAATCGCCAATCAACCACTAATATCTTCAGTAATAAAGAAAAGACGATGGTCATATGTTGGACATGTGATGAGAAGAGATAATAACCGAATAGCAAAGCAGGCCCTCATATGGGAAACAACAGGTAAGAGAAAAAGAGGAAGACCCAGGGAGACACTGAGAAGAACATTGATGAGAGAGGCAAGAGCAACAGGATTTGGCTCCCTCAATGAGATAGAGCTGCTTGCACAGAACAGAGACAAATGGTGAGATTTGATAAAATATCTTTAAAAGAAAACTACTAGAACAAAAATTCAGATATGAGAAGGTGTATCTTGGTCTACGCCCTATGGGCCGGCAACGGCTTGAAAGGTCAATAGATAGATAGATAGATGTGAAGAGAACAGAAGTATATGAGGTGGGTGTTAGGGCAGTACCTCTAATTGTATGTTTCTGTTACAGGAAAAGCATATCATGTTGGATGATCAATATTCAGAATGAAGAGGCAGATGTTTACCAGTGCTTAGATCAAGCCATTTCTTTGTTTTTGTAGGCAGCATTGTCAGATTGTTTTGAGTGAATGCTGAAATTATTCACCACTATATACCAGCTTCATATGACAAATTCACTAAAGCAAAAGAGTAGCAACATCCTCAGATAATTGTGTAATAGTTTCAGTACACAATCTGATCTAAGGACCGTAAGCTAGGAAATTCTAGAGTATGAAAGTTATTGAGAGTTAGATCGCTTGAATGTAGCACAATGTGAGTTGGACTAAGACTAGTTTAAAGTTTAAGGTTAGCTTGGGAAAAGCAGGAGAAGGATAATTCAGGTGTTTCTTGTGATACTCACGATGGAAAACAAACAAAGGAGAGTTTGAAAAAGGTGTGGGGTAATACAGTCAAACAAAGGTAGATAAATGAAGATAGCCGAGTGAGAAAGATATTAGCCTTTCAAGACAGTAGAACATAGCTAGATACATAGAATTATAATGAGGGTGTTCTCAAGTGGGCAAAACTATTCTTAAAAGTCAGTGAGATGAGATTTGTAGTTTAACCCAACATTGGGCTGTGAAGTAAATTATTATTTATGATTGAAATAGCTATTTCAGTTAAGAAGATAACTGTATGGATCGTCCTTAAATATATTAGAGAAAGAAAGAATTATATGGACAATAGGTTTGTTGTGTTAGTGTCTCAATACCTACAAGACAGAACGGCCAGAATACAAGTACATGGACAACTAAGTAAGAAAGCCAGAATCAAACAAGGTGTCTCACAAGGTGGAGTCCTATCCCCAACGCTCTTTTTAATTTTCATAAAGGACATCATAATGGACATTCCACCCAGAATACACTCAGCAATGTACGCAGACGACCTGGCAATATGGACACGTGAAGAATCTATGTCAGTGGCTAGCTCCAGAATGCAAAATGTCCTAGGAAAACTTGAAAAAGGGACAAGCACCCGGCTACTACCGATTAACGAAAAAAAAACTACATACACAATTTTCAGCCTATCAAGAAACACACTCTCTGCAAAATTTAAGATAAAAGACCATAATACACTTCCTATTGACCAAAACCCAACATATCTTGGTGTCACCATGGATCGCAGAATGACATGGATAAGTCAGATAGACAAAGCAAACAGAAAAGCCAGAAAACGAACAGATATTATGAAGAAATTAGCAGGAACAGACTGGGGAGCAGACAGCAATATTTTGAAACAACTATACATAGGAAGAGTAAGTCCAGTCCTAGAGTATGGAGTCACAGCCTGGGCTATGGCTTCCAAACCACAGCTTAGCAACATTAATAGAACACAAAACCAAGCTGCCCGCATCATCACTGGTGCTATGAAATCTACACCTATCGTGACTCTAAAAACAGTAACAGGTTTACAATCTTTAGAAGACAGGCGGAAAACTAAAGTAATACAACAAGCGGAGAAATATAAAAAGCTCCCTAACCAACCCCCATGAACCAAAGACTAACTGGTTTCAGAAAAGGAAAACCAAAGAAGAGCAACTTCGCTGCAATCTCCAAAGAACTGACAACTAGTGATCCAGTACTGTCCCAAACAATGCCAAAACCCATAAGCCCATCTGATATGACTCCTCAATGGAAACATAAAATATCAAAACTTACGGAAGACATAATATGAATCATGAAAAAAGGCACCCAAACAGACAAATGAGAGAAAGCACATAGCAGAAACACACATAAACAACAACTACCCACAGGACTCCTGGTCACACAAATACACAGATGGCTCTGCTACAAACGCCACCAGAAATGGAGGAGGAGGTGTGTTCTTGAGGCTGAATAACCAGGAGGAGATCACTAAGTCAATAGCCACTGGGAAATTCTCAAACAACTATAAAGCAGAAACTGAAGCCCTCAAAGACGCTGCAAAATTGGCTATTCAACACAAAAATAGCATGCACAAGAAATTAGTGATACTGACTGATGCACTGTCAGTCTCAACAGCTCTAAAAACCCCCAGGAACAGTGTGCTAGATGATTTGAGAACAATCCTAGACCAACTGTGCAATAACTTCCAGACAGTGGTCATCCAGCTGACACTTACACACTGTAATATATACAGAAACTAATGTGCAAACTAGCTAAGGAGGGAGGTAGATTACCACAAGAAAACCATCTGGTCAGTTACGATGAAGCCAAATCCATCATCAAAAGGCCAGTATCATGAAAAATGGAAACAAGAACATCATCATCATCATCATCAAGTACCGTGCCTACAGGCGTAGGTGATCATGTCTCTCCACAATTTTCGATCTCGGCTGTTATTTATCATTTCTGTTGTTGACCCTCTGCCAAGCCATTCTCTTAAGCTGTCTGTTATTTGTTCCTTTTGTTTCCCTCTATTTCTTCGTCCCTCAATTTTTCCAGTTGTTACAATATATTCCAGTTGTTCTCTTCTCATTACATGGCCAAAAAATGATGATTGTCTCTTCTTAATATTGGAAATTAGCTCTCTTTTTGCTTTGACCTCTCTCATAACATTTTCATTACTCATCTTAGCTGTCCATGGTACTCTCAACATTCTTCTGTAAAACCACATTTCTACAGACTCCAGTGATTTTCTTGTCTGTTGTCCTATTGTCCATGATTCACATCCATATGTTAAGACTGGCTCTACATAACATTTAAGAACTCTTTTTCTTGTTTCTATTGTCAAAAATGGATTGCATAGTATCTTCCTCATTTTTTGGAAAGCTGCTTTTGCCTGAGCCATTCTGCATCTCACCTCCTTTGTACATCTTCCGTCTGAGGTTAACAGAGTAAAGTTCCCAAATATTTAAATTCATTTACCTGTTTTAATACTGTTCCACTTGTCTTTATTTTGCACTGAGGTGATGTCTTTTTCTTTGTTGTTACCACTACCTCTGTCTTTTTGCTATTAAGGCTGAGTCCTTTCTTTTTGCTTTCCTTCACTATAATGTCCAACATTTCTTGTAACTCATTTTCACTCTTAGTGATTAAGACTGTATCATCAGCATACCTTAGATTATTTATATTATGACCTCCAATTGTTATTCCAGGCATGTCCCTTATGGATCTTAAAATAATCTCACTATAAATATTAAACAAATCTGGTGACAGCACACAACCTTGTCTAACACCCTGTTTTATTTGTTGAAACATTCCCAACTGATTTCCTGTTTTTAAGACCTCTGTTTGTTGCCAGTACATGTTCTTTATTATTCTTAGATCTTTGCTGTCTACGTTTATGCTTTCTAAAATTTTGATTATTTCTTGGTGCTTTACTTTATCAAATGCCTTGGTGTAATTTATGAAACATAGGTATAGATCTGTTTTTAAAACACCCAAACAAGAACACCCAAAGTATAACGAGAGGGACATATACCTCCAACTATCAAGCAGGGATCAACTCATCATATTTCGCCTATGCACTGGCCAAAACAGAATGAGAAACCACATGTTCACCAAACTCTAGGAACTACCAGCCAATGCCACTGTACCCTGGATAACATGACAACAAAACATGTTCTACAGGATTGCCTCCAGTACACAGACCTGAGAAGGACAATGTGGCCCACACCCACCTCCCTTGAAGAGAAACTATACAGGGCAATCGAATCACTTAAGCAGACAGCTGCCTTCATAAGAGAGTCCAGAGTTCTAGTCTGAATGAGCCATGATCACAGAAGAAGAAGTAGAAAAGAGTGTAGCTATTTTTAGACAGATTTCATGACATCAAATAAGGAATTCTTACCTGGGATGTGATGGCATAAATTTATGTCTCGCCTTCCACACGCATAATCATGTTAGTGAATTATAGTTTACAGTGGGTTAAACTTCATTTAGAAAGTTTAAACTCTCATTTTTTTTTATACCTGGTCAAATAGATTTGTTAATGCAACAATGCAATCTTTGAATTTCTGTGAGTAAAAGTTAAAGTTTGAAACCTTGTCTCTGACTATTTTTTGCGAATTATGTACTTTTAGTAGGTCTGTATTTCATTCACCAGTGATAAGTGCAGTATTTTATTATATTGTAAAATAGTGGAATCATATATTTCACGACTTAATTTTTATTTAGCCGTAACATATAATACTGTTAATGTTACAATATAGTTTCAAGTGACTAAAAGTAAATGTTACACAATTTTTCATGAATTATTATTGTGCCATTTGTGTTTCAGTAGGGTTACATCAACAACAGCATTTTTATTTTGTTTTTTATTTTCTTATTATGGTATGGACAGAAATGCAAACCAAAGTAATATCAATGCCTTATCTTCTTCTTTCCTTCCTCATCTGCCTTTCAGCGTCGAGGGGAGATATAATTTGCGGTCTTTTGCTCTTCTGTTCGCCTCTGCTGCTGTTATGTTTCCTAGTGCTTCTAATATTCCATCGACCCATCTTTTTCGTGGTTGACCCTTGGGTCTGGTGTTCTCACAACGTTTCTTGAAGGCTCGTTGTGTTGTGTTTTGTTCTTTCTGCCTTGTCACGTGGCCAAACCATTTTATCTGTTGTTTCCTTATATATTCTATGGCAGGGGCTATTCCTAGCTTTTTTCTCAGTTCTTCATTTCTGATCTTATCTCTCAGACTTTTTGCTGTCATTCGTCTAACACATTTCATCTCTGTAGAGGTTATTTTTCTTATTGTTCTTGCATCTAGGGTCCAGGTCTGGCATTGGTAGCACAACGTTGGGATGAAGATTGTATTGTATAGTGCTCATTTTGCCTCCAGAGTTATTTGCTTGTTGGGCAATAGTGGTGACAACTGTCCGATGATATGACAAGCTTTGTTGCATCTTGATTCTATCTCTGCTGTTTGGGAATTATCGTTTGTCATTAGACTTCCTAGGTATTTGAATTCCTCTACTTGTTTTAGTTGTCTGCCTTCTATAGTTATGTTGATGTTCTGTTTATTTTTGGCGACATTCATGACTTCTGTTTTGTTGATGTTGATTTTCATGTTGTATTTTGTACCTGAGATGTTGAGTTTGTTTAAGTGTTCTTGTAGGTCTTCTATTGTTTCATGTATTAGTGCCTTATTAGTGCCTGATCGTCTGCAAATAAAAGCTCGTTGATCTCCTCTGTCTCTGATGGGATGGCTAGCTTGCATATATGGTCCATGTATGTAATAAACAGTAGGGGGGATAGTACGCACCCCTGTCTTACACCTGATCTAACTTCGAAGTGGTCTGTGTAGCCTGCTGCTGTTCTGACCCTGCAGCTGCTGTTGACGTAGAGACTTTTAATAAGGTTGATTAGATGTTGGCTTATTCCGTATGTTGTTAGTATCTCCCACAGTTGTTCTCTGTTTACTCTGTCGAATGCTTTTTCCTGGTCAATGAAGGCTATGTATAAGTTTTGATTGTTCTGTCGTTTTTTCTGCAAGCTGTTTTAGTGTGAATAGTGCGTTGGTACATTCTCTGTTTTTTCAGAACCCCATTTGAGAATCGCTTAACTGTAGTTCTATTATTGGTCTCAGCCTTTTTTCCAAGATTTTGGCGTATAACTTTCCTACATGACTGAGAAGAGATATACCTCTATATTGATTGCAGTCTCTTTTGCTACCTTTCTTTTTCTATATTGGTATGATGATTGCCTGTTGCCAGTCTTCTGGGGTTTGTTGTTGGTGTCATGCTGCATTAAATATTCTGTGCAGCCATTACATTCCTGCTTCTATTATTTCTATTGGTATGTTATCTATCCCCGGTACTTTGTTTCTTGGTGCATATTTGATTACTTCTTCGATTTCCTCTTTCATGATGTTGGGTTCAGTATTTGTGAGTTCTAGCGTGGATTTTGTTGTCTTATTGGTGGTAGTTGGTATGTTTAACAGGTCTTCAAAATATTCTTTCCATCTCTGTTGCATACATTGGTTATTTGATATTGGCTGTCCGTCTTTGTCATTTATCAGCACAGTAGGATCATGGTTTTTTTCTCTCGCTCTTTGGCTTTTACTGTTTTGTAGAAATCCCTTGTGGCTGTCATGAAGTCCCTGCTCATGTTTTGTCCGAATTCTGTCCAATTCTTTTGCTTAGCTTCTTTGATCAACATTTTAACTCTTTTTCGAACTAAGACATATCTTTCATATTTTTCTTGGTTCTTGTTCTCCCTCCAATTTTTAAACAGTTTCTTCTTTTCTTTCATTGTTTCTCTGATTGTTTCGTTCCACCACGGGGTGCTCTTTTTCCCCTCTCTTAGCTTCATTCCACAAACTGCTTTATAGGTGATGGTTACTGTTTCCTTAAATTGTTTCCACTACTTCTTCTACTGTGCATACTTCGTTAGGGAGTTTCTTGAATTCCTCTGTTAGTTTTTCTTCTAGGGTTTTCCTTGTTTCTTGATCTTTTCATTGTTTTATTTTTATTGTCTGTTCTTTTCGCTTCTTTTGTTTGTTTTCGTATATATTCTCTTTATTTTTGGCTGTCTTAGTGTGTTCATAACCATCTTGTGATCCGTGTTGTCTGTAATATTTGGGATTGCTCTATTGTCGGTTACTCTTTTCTTGTTCTGTTGTCTTGTTAGTATAAAATCTATCTGGTTTCTGCTTGTTGTGTCATTCCATTTGTACCAGGTGTATACTTGTGACTCTCTGTGCTTGAAGAATGTGTTGGTGATAAATAAATCATTTTGATTGCATAGATCCAGCAGTCTGCTTCCATTTTCGTTTATTTCAGCTGTTTTATCGCCAAAGGGTCCTAAGAATGCCTTATTGTGAGCATAAATGTTGCTCGCAACAAGCTGAATTATTTGCACCTCCCCCACAAATGTCCAACTTCAGCATAGCATTTTGAGTACAAGAGTACAACTGCCTTACCTCTAACCAAAGTACTTTGCAAGAGTTTTTGTAACATGTCACAATCTACTGTCACTCAGTTCCTTAGAGCATCTTTTTCTTGATCCTTCCAGCACTGCTAGACATCACGTAGGACTTGTAGTGTTTTTTGACATCCATCTCTATTCTTGGTGAGATATTTTATCCTATCTAATGAGTCTGCCAATTTTGTTTCTCTTATAAGTGTTCTTTTTAGTGTCTCTCTAGGTCTTCTTATTTTCCTGTATCCTGATGTTTCTCATAGAAAAGTCTGCTTGAAATTTTCTTGTTGTCTTTTGTCACCAACATGTCCAACATATTTTCATCTTCTCTTCCTAATTGTAGATAAGATTGTTGGTTACATGGCCATTTCTCTTATCTCTATATTAGTCTTGAATTCATTTCATTGTACATTGTGTATTCTTATTAGGCATTTGCCTTCAAAAGTGTTGTTTTCTCTCAATCTCTTTCATTGTTTTCCAGCTTTCACATGCGTAGGTAAGGGTTGATAATACATTTGAGTTGAATATTCTAAGTTTAGCTTTCTTGTTTAGTATTTTTGATTTCCATATTTTGTCCAGGTTTTTAAAATTTTCTGCTGCTTTTGCTATCCTGCTTGTGATCTCTAGCATTCCAGCAATAAAAGTATTAGTTATTTGTATTATATAAGTCTAATATTTTAATAGTTTAAAATGTAATATTATTTTCAGTAATCAAGAAAAGACGATGGTCATATGTTGGACATGTGATGAGGAGAGATAATAACTTTAATATAATTTAGTTTTTGTAAAATATAAAGCAACATTCACAAGTTAGGTTATGTGAATTCTACATGTTTAAAATGTACAATGTTTGGCTAGCCATGTTATTGCTATTTTAACAAATTTACAAAAACAAGAATTTATGTACTTATTAAGATTACCCCATCACAGAAACAGTAAATGTTTTGTTTGATAGTGACACGAGTAATGAATATAAAACAAAAACCTGCAAAAACTAATTATCAAAAATGTGTGTTCCTATCCTAGATGGCAGCTGCAAAAATAGGTTAGAGCAACATGTCCTTCAATTACTACAGGATTCTACTACCTAGATCATACCATCAAAAAAGCGTGGTGCTAACAAGTGTGTACCAGGCTTGCAGCCTCTATTCCTAGCCCCATTAAATGGAATAAATGCTGCAAAGCTAGTACAGAGAACTTGGTCCCAGGGATGTAGTGTCTGGAAGCCAACAACTGTACTCTTGACTTGTATTTTTTGCTGTCTGATTCTGATGTCATAAAAAACTAGGACTGCCATTTTATTCATTAATTTAAAAAAATATGACTCCACAAGTCCAACTTCTCATGACATGTTCATCACTATTTTATTTATATTTCTATTGTATCTAATCATACAGTGGCAGAATGATTAGTGTGCCAGTTTTTCAGTCTAAAATATGGGGTCATAGCAACAGGAACTTTTATTTTTTATACAAACAATTTACACAAAACAATTTTAAAAATGTTTAAATACTGGCCTCCACACTGAGAGCAATTGCTGGCAAATCTGTATCAAGTCTGGAACTCATAAATAATAGAATATTGCACCGCTGGCCCCAAGTGGCTTTCACGTGAATGGCTTTGGTTTGAATATTATTAGGGTTGGTCATCACCCAACACAGAACACGGACTTTGTTGTAAAGAAGCTTTGCCACAGTGTTGTTTTCACCTGAAAATATTTACATAAGGTTTGTTGAAAATAATTTGTCTTTTTCTAAGCTTAAAATTGTCCACAGAAGGAAGCAAACTAATGATTGATGGTTAAAACATAACATGCAATAAAATGGAGAAACTGTTACTACTTTAAAGGTAACAAATAAATGCATTAGAAAGTCAGACACAGCACAAACTATTTTTTCTACTTATATCTAATCCTGAGATTTCAGCATTCACATTTTCCTTCATTATCCAGGTAGTGGACAATACACGAGTATCTCATTTGTTTGGTCTCTTCATCATCATCATCAAGTACCGGGCCTACTGGCGTAGGTGATCATGTCTCTCCACAACTTTCAATCTCGACAGTTCTTTATCATTTCTGTTGTTGACCTTCTGCCAAGCCATTCTCTTAAGCTGTCTGGTATTTTCTCTTTTTGCTTCCCTCTATCTCTTCGTCTCTCAATTTTTCCAGTTGTTACAATATATTCCAGTTGTTCTTCTCATTACATGGCCAAAAAATGATGATTGTTTCTTCCTAATATTGGAAATTAGCTCTCTTTTTGCTTTGACTTCTTTCAGAACATTTTCATTACTCTTCTTAGCTGTCAATGGTATTCTTAACATTCTTCTGTAAAACCACATTTCTACAGACTCCAGTGATTTTCTTGTCTGTTGTCCTATTGTCAATGATTCACATACATATGTTAAGACTGGCTCTACGTAACATTTAAGAACTCTTTTTCTTGTTTCTATTGTCAAAAATGGATTGCATAGAACTTTCCTCATACATGTTAATAATGAGATCAGCCATTTCCTAATGTCTTTAAGTAGAGGTAAGTTAAAGAGCTTGCAAATGAGCATCACTACAGGTTTCTACTCTGGGCAAACATTTCAATCTCGGTAAGAATAAGTAAGTCTGCTATATTTGTCTCTCTTGTTAGTGGTTTCTTCTCAGTTTCTTAAAGACAGCTTCTTGTTACCTTTTCCAATTGTTTCCCATTTTAATGCCTACTTCATGATCCTTTTGTTATTTCTTCTCATCACAAGGTTGATATATGCCCCCGTTCTCCTCCTGATTATTCAATGATACTATTGATTGCATAACCATCTCTTATTTTTGCACTTTTCGTGAATAAATTTCACTCTATTCAAAGTATTTTCCTGATACATTTGTTTTTCAATGCATTTAATTTATTCTTTATTTCTAAGCTTTATATCCATTTTCAAATACATAGGTGAGGATGGATAATATATATCTGAGTTGAATATCCAAAGTTTTGTTTTTATGATTATCATTTTGGATTTTCATGTTTTCTCAAGGCTTCTGAATGTTAGTGCTGCCTTTACAAATCTGGTTCCCACCTCTTTTTCTTGTCTTCCTTTCTTGATCTATAACACATTAAAAATACAAATAGTAGCATGCTTCTTCCACTGGTTTTTCTTGCAGGTGTGCTGTTTTTTCTTGAGAAACTAAATATTTTTGTTAATCTTTTCATGGTTGATCTCATGTCATATTCTTAATCTATTGCAGACAGGGCATCTGTTTTTTATTACATCCTCTTCACATTGTTACAAAGAGAATAATTTTGCTCTTGTTACTTCCCATGCCGCTAGACATTGCATAGGACTTGTAGTGTTTTTCGCCAATCATCTCTATTCTTGGTGAGATGTTCGATCTTATCTAATGAGTCTATGCCTACCAACTTTGCTTCTCTTATAAGCATTCTTTTTAGTATCTCTCTAGGTCTTCAAAAGCATTTAGTTTTCTATCAATCTTCTTTGCTGTTTTCCAGCTTTCACATGCTTAGGTAAGGGTTGATATTACATTTGAGATGAATATTCTAAGTTTAGTTTTCTTGCTTGTTTTTGACTTCCATATTTTATTAAGTGGAAAATACAAACAGATCAATACCTTTATTAAAGATAAGAACGGAAATCTGCTTAGTAATATAAGGGAAGAAATGGAAAGATAGAAAGAGCACTTTGAAGAAATTTTGAACAGAGCCAGCTCAAATAACCCTCCAAATATACTACCAGCAGGGGAGCAGCAATAGCTCAGTGGGTTAGTGAACTGGACTACAAAGGACAAGAGCTAGGGTCCGATCCCAACTGATGGCTTCCGGGTTCACCCAGCCTTAAATGGGTACCTGATTTTTTCTTGGAAAGTAAAGCGGCACGGGCGTAATACCAACCACATTACCCCAAAAATCATGTGCTGAAGGTCTGTAAAATTTATGGTCACTAACACCATATTCCCTATACGCCACTTAGCGTGAAGGGGGCTCTTTACTTTTCTATACTACCAGTAGAAGAAGAGTTACAAGTTAACTGTGGAAAACCAAACAAGGAAGAAATAATGAAAGCCATCAAGCTTTTTAAAAATGGTAAAGCCACAGGACCAGATGAAATTCCTTCAGAAGCCATCAAAGCAGATATTAACACCTCTACCAAGATGTTACATAATCTATTAGATACAATTTGGGAGAGGGAATAAATACCTAAAGACTGGAAAGTAGGTTAAATGATCAAACTACCAAAGAAAGGAAGTTCACAGGAGTGCACAAATTATAGGGGAATTATGCTATTATCAGTGCCAGGAAAAATATTAAGCAGAATCATTCCGGAGAGACTAAAAGAGGCCTTAGAGAAACATTTGAGAGATGAACAAGCTGGTTTTAGGAAGAACAGATCATGTGCTGATCAAATAACTACCCTACGTATAATAGTTGAACAAAGTTTAGAGCTAAAGTCCCCACTTTATATTGGATTCATAGATTACAAAAAGGCATTTGATAGTTTAGACAGAGGAATGCTTTGGAAGTTGCTGAGTCATTACAGAATCCCCATAAAATTTATTAACCTGATAAAAACAATGTATGAAGGAATGCAATGTAGTGGTGCATGAACTGCAGCTTACAGAAACATTTGAAATAACAGGAGTAAGGCGGGGATGTCTTCTATCTCCATTTCTCTTTCTACTGTACTATATAGCTTTCTTATCACACAACCACCAACAAGTGCAAGATAAAATGAGCATACTCGAGAGATCACAACAGATGGGACTGAAAACAAATAGAGATAAGATCAAAATTATGATAATTAATGCAGTTGGCAATAACCAAATAAAACTAGGAGAAATATCTCTACTAGATGTACAATCTTACATGTATCTGGGCAGTAATATAGACAAAGAAGGAGGAACAGAAAATGATACCAAAATAAGGATACCAAAAGCAAGAGGTGCATTTGTTGCACTGAGAAACATATGAAAGTCCAAAGAAATTAGGGTAAATACTAAAATAAAAATTTCCAACTGCAATGTTAAGTCAGTCTTATTATATGGCTGTAAAACAAGGAGAACAACTAAAATGACAATCATGAAGATACAGACTTTCATTAATGGATGCTTGTGCAGAGTAAAGGGATGGAGGTGGCGGGACAGGATTACTAACATAGAATTATGGAAATGTGCCAGTCGAGTGCCAGTGGATGGAGAGATGCAGCGGAGACGATGGCGCTGGAGAGGACACACAATGCGGAAGCCAGCTGAGAGTATTACATAACAGGCCCTTTTTTGGAATTCGCAGTGAAAAAGACAAAGAGGAAAACCAAGGAATTCTTGGAGAAAACAGATAGAAGCAGAGATGAAGATGATGGGGAAGACATGAAACAATCTTAAAAAAATGGCAAGAAACAGAACGGCTTGGAAAGTGTTTGTTGAAGACCTACACTCCACAGGGAGCTGAAAGATAGAAGAATTTTGCTCAGGTTTTTAAAATTTGCTTCTGCTTTTGCTATCCTGTTTCTGATCTCTCTCTCTATATTTCACCTTCTTGATCTATATTACTACCAAGATATATATATATATATATATATATATATATATATATATATATATATATATATATATATATATATATATATATATATATATATATATACACACACACACAGTCATCCCTCGCGGTTCATTTATCGCAGCCTCAGTACATCGCGGAGTGTTCAAAAATTCTAAATTGAGGAATTATGGCATATTTATATCATTTATACATTATTTTATGTATGTTGTTTATACTATTAATATTTTATTTACATGTTTGAAACTATTCTTTAATGTTCTAATGATAACATATGCACTTATATGGTTTCATATACACTTATTGATATTATACATACACAAAAAAATGTACGTAGGTTAAAAATGAGAGGGTGACACTACTTCGTGATTTTTCACTTATCGCGGCTGGTTCTGGTCCCTATTAATCACGATAACTGAGGGATTACTGTATATATATATATATATATATATATATATATATATTATATATAGTGGTCTTCTCTTTCCAATGTCTGATGATTTAGATTTGATATATCGCACTCTGAGTTGTTTCTATTTTTTATTATTTTTGTTCTATCCCTGTTGATTTCAAGTCCTGTTCTCTTTGCCAAGGATGATAGTGTATCTGTGATATTTTGCACCTAGTTGATATTGTCACTTAGGAGCACTTATCATCTACAAAAATCTAGAGTAATTCTTGTTGTATCATTTAATACCATCATTGCCTTTGCATCACTTATTAATTATATAATCAGTGGTAATTTCATAAAGAAATGATGATGGTCATATGTTGGACATGTGATGAGAAAAGATAATATCCGAATAGCAAAGCAAGCCCTCATGTGGGAAACAACAGGTAAAAGGAAAAGAGGAAGACCCAGAGAGACACTGAAAAGAACATTGATGAGAGAGGCAAGAGCAGCAGGAATCGGCTCCCCCAATGAGATAGAGCTGCTTGCACAGAACAGAGACAAATGGCAAGATTTGATAAAATATCTTTGAAAGAATTGAAAACAGCTAGAACAAAAATTTAGATAAGAGAGGGAGTATCTTGGTCTACGCCCTATGGGCCGGCTACGGCTCGAAAGGTCAATAGATAGATAGATAGAATTTCATATAGCAATGGTGATAGTACGCATCCCTGTTTTACTCCTATGAACTATGCTGTCTGAAAAAAATCAAGGTCTTCTAAACTGACCCCCTTCTTTTTTCAATGCTCATGTTTCCTAGACATCATTTCTTGTGTTATGATGTTCATGGCAATTCCAAAGCAAAGGAGGTAATATAGTAATAATGGCTGATTTTTATTGTATTGAAATGTAAAAGAACAAGGATACAGTTTTAGCTAAACTGTGAGAGCAAAACAGCTAACACTCTAACACAAAATGATCAATTTAAAACCAACCCACTACTCACAACCATTCACTTTGGAGAGAAATAAAAATGAAAAAAAAATAACTCTTTACCTAATGAAATAGGTAGTAATAATGAGAACAATATTATTTATAAGCCTAATGAGCCAGGTAAAAAATTTTTTACTAAAAGTTATACAGGGAAGGATTCAGAATAAAATCAATATTGAATTAGATGAGCAACAATTTGGATTCAGGAAAAACAGTGGTACAAAAGAAGCCATATTTAGCATGAGAACATTGAATGAAAAATACATAGAAGTAAACTAACCAATAAATGCCTGCTTAATAGACTACACCAAAGCTTTCGATAGAATACACCATAACCAACTTAAAGACTGCCTAAAGGATATAAATCTAGACGACACAGATTATTATCCTGGTCACGGCATCATTGTAACAGAATGTTTTAAAAGTCAACAGTTTATTAATCAATTGACAACACAATTGTCTATGTCTATGAACAATCCTATAATATTGTTTATATTAACAGTAGAGGCTCTCTGGCCACACGAGTCCTCCACGCACACTTCATTCAAGGTGAACAGTTTATCAAATCACTTTACAACACAAATCATCTATGAACACACTGAACAATCCTATGAATAACGTTCATATCAATGGTGGGGGATCTCTGGCAGCCCGAGTCTTCCATGCATGACTCGCTCAAGTGATCACTGATCAGCTGCCCTTTTCCCTGCAGTGGTCTCCAGCCATCAACCCACTCTCTCTTGGCCAACTTTCTAACTGCAACTCAACTACGTCATTGTATTTTTACGTCACTTTTCACTCTCCGCGCACTGTATTGCACTACCTATTATGGCGTGCAAACAGTTTATCCATTCCATCTTCAATTCCATCTCTTCACCTTTTAGTGCGCAATTTAGTGTTACAATACGACTAATATATATAAAATTTGTACTGGGAGCAAACAGCAATAATAAAATATAACAAGGAGAACTCTACACCCATGGACATAAAAAGAGGAGTAAGACAAGGATGCATCCTATCACCAAGCTTATTCAATCTATACACTGAGCAAATCTTTAAAAACATCTCAGAGATGCCAGGCCTAAACATTAATGGAAAGATAAACAATAACCTAAGATATGCTGATGATACTATTCTACTAGCAGAAAATCCTAAAGACCTACAACAATTGCTTAATGTGATAAACATAACAAGCAAAAAATATGGACTAGATATGAATATCAAAAAGACTAAAACTATGATCATAAACAATGAAAATTCTCAAGACCTACAATTAAATATCACACTTGAGGGAATACATCTGGAGACAGCCCAGAGCTACAACTACCTGGGACATACTACAGGGTGTTTTTAAAGTTGCAGTGCAGTGAATATTTCTAATATTCAGTAAATGACGTAATCATCATCTACGTACCACAATTTTGTAAACCACATTTATGAACAAACCGCTGCTTCCTTTAAGGTTTTATTTACGTAAAGGATGGGCACTACGCTACTTTCACTGTCTCATTGCTTGAAGGAAATGGTGTTGATGATTGAAAACAGGGTATTTCTGGTTGAGCATGTCTTTCGTAATGGCGGTAAATATACGGATGAGGTCATTAGACAATTCGTGAGGAAATTTCCAGACTCACAAGTCCCTTACCGAAATTCTGTTACAAAATTGATCAAAAAGTTTCGTGAAACCGGTAGTGTGGCAGATGCATACCGATCTGGAAGACCTTCAATTTCACAAGACTAAATTATGGAACTCCAAGACAGAATTACAATGAGTCCAAATGCATCTTTAAACCACTTGTCTCAACAGGTGCAAATATCTAAAAGTTCTGTTCACAAGGTTTTAAGAAGTGAACTACACTATCGTCCATACAAATTAACTGAAGTGTCTCAACTCCAAGAAAGAGATTATGAATCCCGTTTAAACTACTGCATGTGGTTTCAGAATTTTATTTATGAACATGGCGCTGCCATCCTTGACGTCACTTTTTTCACTGATGAGGCCTGGTTTCATTTATCCGGTTATGTGAACAGTCAGAACAATCGGCTGTGGAGCAGTGAAAATCCCCATGAATTTCATCAAGTGCCGCTTTACGATCAAAAAGTCGGAGTGTGGTGCGCTATAAGTCGTATGCGGATAATAGGACCTATATTTTTTAATGAAACAATAAATGCAGAACGTTACCGTACTTTAATTCTGGAACCGTTCATAGCACACCTTACAGAACGGGAAATTATGGAATCCTGGTTTCAGCAGGATGGGGCAACAGCACACACAGCCACAACAACACTCAATTATTTAGAAAGCATATTTGCAAATCGCATTATTTCACGTGGAATCTGGCCTGCTCGTTCACCAGATCTAACACCCCCAGATTATTATCTGTGGGGGGCATTGAAGGGGAAAGTTTATGAAAATAATCCGCAGACAATTAATGACCTAAAGACTGAAATAGTAGACAAGATTAAACAAATATCACCAGACATTATTCTGAAGGTTTTCGCAAATATGGAAAGACAAATCACGACATGTCTTGAGGCCCGTGGTGGACATTTTCAACATATGCTTTAGGCACAACTTTATTGTGTTAATACCAACATTACCCATTATAAGCTCGCCGATAGCAGTCAAGTATATTTGAATAATACCATTTATTTTACAATTTGTGTGACGCATTAGTTAACCGCATTTCTGGTGACGTTTATTCTTCCGAGAGTAGAAATTCACTGCATTGCAACTTTAAAAACACCCTGTATAACCAATGATGGAAAATGTAAAATTGAAATAAACAAAAGAATAGGTATGGCAAAAAGTAATTTTAATGCCATGTAAAATATATTAACAACAAAACAAATATCAGCAGGACTGAAACTAAGAATGGCAAAATGTTACATCTTCTCAGTATTCCTGTATGGTGCAGAAACATGGACATTAGACAAGAAAACGGAACAGAAAATTGAAGCCTTTGAAATGTGGATTTATAGAAGGATGGAAAGAAAAGAAAACAAACGATGAAGTTTTAAAACAACTGAAAATAAAAAGAGAACTGCAACAAAACACAATTAAGAGAAGACAAATGAAATTTTTGGGGCATGTTAAAAGACACAACCGTCTACTAAAAGTAATATTGGAAGGGAAAATATAAGGTAAAAGAGGCAGAGGCAGAGGCAGACCAAGACTAACATGGACGAGTAACATCAAAAGATGGACAAGTCAATCTATGACAGCCTGCACCATCAAAGCAAGAAACAGAGTAGAATGGTGATCCATGGTAGCCAACCTTCATTGCAGAGAAGGCACTCGATGATGATTAATAATTAAACAATTATAAATAAGATGGGAGTAGAAGGCTGATTGAATAGAAATTAATAAACCTGCTTATTTTTTGTAAGTTTCTTACTTGTATGACTGTGGGAATTTCCATCATTCCAATTCAGAGATTGATCTGGACCCCTCAGAAAATCATTTTCATCATGGCCATTTGGACTGTTTGGGATGTAAGCGATTGGTCTGTAACTTATCTGCTTTTGTGTGTTTAAAATGAAAAATATTGAAATCCCAATGCAAATTCCAACAGCTAAACTAGAAATATGTGGTTTTCCAAGTCCACCGAATGCTGGCATGATGAATATTCTCATACTCATATATCAATCATTAACATTATAGTAACATAATTGTAACAATTACAATCTTTTATTCATGTCTTTCACAACATCAGCAATGTTTGAAGCTTATCATACCGCTTGACACAACAAATCCACAGAAAGTGCTGCAAGTTATGAGAACAAAAAAAATGATTTTTTTG
Organism: Megaustenia siamemsis; assembly: GCA_032433765.1. Lineage (NCBI taxonomy): Eukaryota > Metazoa > Mollusca > Gastropoda > Stylommatophora > Ariophantidae > Megaustenia > Megaustenia siamemsis. The sequence continues at coordinate 129,617,445 of JAVIAB010000092.1, forward strand.
GATACACTATTGGTCAAAGACCAGTGCGTCATCATCATCCTCAACTTTGTATTAATAAATCTGCAGTATTTTACTGGCATATATATATATATATATATATATATATATATATATATATATATATATATATATATATATATATATTTAACCTGTCAGTGTCATAGTCAATCTCATGATGTACACCTTTATTTGCTGCTATATTGTCTGCATTTGCATGCAATTAATCAAGTTCTACACATTATCCCTACAAGTAACATCATCAGTTGTTTTAAATGTGTGTTTTTGTGGAAATTGGAGTGAGGAAGTGACTGTGCACTGTTTATTCAAGAGAAGTCATGTGGAATAGTCATCTGTGTTGCCAATTAGGGCTGCATGGTAGTCAATCTTACTAATAGTATTTCCCAATGCCAACATATTTTGGAGGGAGCTGTGACATGAATGGAGCGGATATGAGGAATTTCCAACTGTAGTTAAACTGATTCCATAAACAGAATAGAACAGGACAAAACATTATCCTAACATTGCAATTATATATTTAACCCTCTCTACATTATTCTAACATAAAATACACTTAAATTTTTGTGCACTAAAAGAGGTCAAAGTAAAAAAAAAGGAAACTTATTGCCAAAATCAGGAGAAAACGATCACCCCTTTTTGGCCATATATTAAGGATGGAGCAATTTGAATATTTTGTTGCAATTGGGAAAAATGAGGATATAGAGAGAAACAGAGAGACAAATTTTCAGAATGATTCTGATAATAGTTTGGTTGGCAGAAATTTGACAACATACTTTGTGAACAAACTGAAGGTACTTCGATAAATGCGTTTTCAGGAAACTGAAACTAGTCAACTGAAGCCCATTTTGTTGCCGTTTACGTTTTTGCTAACATCACTCAAATGTTCAAAAGCTCTATATGAAAGTTAGGTGATTAATGAGTCCTTTAGAAAGTTATCATGTTATTATCTATACATCACACTGAAGGTCTGTACATCCCCTCAGAATAACATTTGTTATCTTATGTCAAAACATCATAACCCTTGACCTCGATACTGTTTATAATAGCACACAAAAAATCAGTTGTTAATAACTCACAAACATAATATTTAAAAAATTAACAACTTTTTCATAAATGAATTACACTAACATACATAAATGAGGTGTCTTTGGATTTTTACATTTAAGGGCTATCTAACTATTTTTATTTATGTTTTAAATTAAAAATAATATTTTGAAGTTTATTGTACAGTCGAACCTGGTCTTAGGACCACCTGTTTAAAGCGTTTCCCTGGTTATAGGACCGGGTCTACAATTTCCCCGAGTTTTTTACTATATGCTAACACTGATTACGGCGCTCACCGTATGACGCGACCAGAGACCAGGCTAATTAACCGCCGCCAATGTTATTTATCCCGTTTACGACACGCGGGTAAGTCCTTCTCCGTCTCGCTGGGAGCCATAAACGATCGACACAGGTGTCTACAGGTGTCGAAGTTTTCCCGTATTTAGTGAGTCCCAGATTACAGTGGGACGTGTTACGTTTATCAGTCAATACTGGTGTGAGAAACACGGCAGACACAGATCTATGATTCGTGAAGTGACATCACTTCGCGGTTCCGTCTAGACCAGAGTAGACCATTGCGTGGCCCGTATAAATTACAGGAATTAACTAAAGAATTAGTCATTGCCCGCTTAGAGTGTATTCACGTACATGTACAGTATCTCAGTGAATTATTTTTGTGGATTTTAAAAGTGTTACACACAATATAGGAAATGGCCAGTGTCAAAAGTGTAAAACCAAAAGCATTAACGCTGGAAGAACGAATATCAGTGATTTGACAAAATATTTTTGTGTGTTTAACTATCGTGTTTTATGAAAAGTGTCCAACCAGTGGCTATTGTAGACCGACATGTGCACTATGTTCTACTCATGGATTACGCTGATTTGCAGGTTAGTTTTCATAGTGCTTAGGATAAAATTTTTTTTATCGCTCTATTTATTATGTGAAACCTGTGAGGCAGGACCACCTGTCCTATGGGACCAGTTTTTGAAAGTCCCGTGAATGGTCGCCTTAGACAGGTTCGACTGTATAACCATAAACAGCAGATAGTAAGAAAGTTGTGGAGAGACATGATCAAACCGCCGCAGAAGGTATGTCAGATGTCACTTGATAATGCACTAAATACTAAAATAAAATAAATTTCAAATTCAAATCAATACTTTGACACTATTACTTATATACATTGTGTGGTCTAATTAACAGTGTTGCAAATAAATCTAGTGCACTATACTCTTAGTATTAGTGTTTACATATAGATTGGTACTAGTGTTAGTACTGATAGGCCTACATTTTTATGCACAATTATAATTAATAATATGCTTAGCAATTCATAGTATTAATTATTTTCATCATCATCAAGTACCGGACCGGCTGGCGTAGGTGATCATGTCTCTCCACAACTTTTGATCTCGGCAGTTATTTATCATTTCTGTTGTTGACCTTCTGCCAAGCCATTCTCTTAAGCTGTCTGGTATTTTTTCTCTTTGCTTCCCTCTATCTCTTCGTCCCTCAATTTTTCCAGTTGTTACAATATATTCCAGTTGTTCTCTTCTCATTACATGGCCAAAAAATGATGATTGTTTCTTCCTAATATTGGAAATTAGCTCACCTTTTGCTTTGACCTCTTTCAGAACATCTTCATTACTCTTCTTAGCTGTCCATGGTATTCTCAACATTCTTCTGTAAAACCACATTTTTACAGACTCCAGTGATTTTCTTGACTGTTGTCCTATTGTCCATGATTCACATCCATATGTTTAGATTGGCTCTACATAACATTTAAGAACTCTTTTTCTTGTTAATTATTTTAATTAACTTAATTTTTAATTAACTTAACATTTAGTTAAAAGTAGCTATATCAGTAAAAATACAGCTGAGTTCCGTTCTCATTTTTAATTGAAGACAAGTAGACTTTAAGTTAAGTGTTTAGTATAAGTTAGAGTTTATTAACATTATTTTTAAGACTTCAACTTAAGAGGTGGAGCTGTCTGTAACTCAAACTGTATGTATTATTGTATGTATCACATGTCTTGATTCTAGTGAGTTAAACGTTAACTAAGTCAGTCAGTCAAAAATGGTTAGAAAGTCCACCGGCCACTTCCACTTACTTACTAGTTTTTACTACCTTACTTTTAACATTTGAACTAACTACCTTATCATTATATTATTATTATTAGTAAAATTACTATTATAGGACAGTAGATAGAGTGATAGTTGTTCGACTTTTAGTCTTAGACTTAGACTTAGAGAACTGACTCAATTGAAGATTTAAATTAAAATTATAATTTCAATTATTTATTGAATGTGAAAATAGGAAAAGTAAAATTTTCGAATATCCAAAAAAAGAACAATATTATAGGTTTCGATAATGAATGTAAATACAGGTTTTCAAAACTGGCTTGCTTTGCAAATAACCTGACTTATGAAGTCTCATGTCAGTCAATAATTCAATATTCTCTCCCGTTGAATGGTTCAATCGGTCAATAGTCCATTATTTATACAGCAAACAATAGAGTTATTTCCCTTTGTTTGCTTATAAAAGTACGTAAGCCGTCATTGATCTGGCAGTCAAAGTTGACGGGGTTTTGTCGTCTGGATGATTAAAGTAATAAATCGCTATAAGAAACAATAGAAAACTTAGTTTGGTGACTTTATAAATCAGAATTACTAAGACACAACACAGCGACCCTTTAATAAACGGTACGAGACTCAAGGGCCGACCACAAGAAAAATTAATTGATGTAAATATTAGAAACAGGAAACATAATATCAACAGATAGACAACAAAGATCTACAACATTTACTTAATGAAATAAACATGTTAAGCAAAAGATATGGACTAGATATGAATATCAAAAATACTAAAACTATGATCATAAACAAAGGAAATACTCAAAACCCACAAATGGATTTCAAAATTGAAGGAATAGACATGGAGGCAGTTCAGAACTACAACTACCTTGGAATACTATAACCAGTGATGGAAAATGTACAACTGAAATAAATAAAAGAATAGGAATGGCAAAAAGTAATTTTAATGCCATGAAGAACATACTAACATAAAACAAATAACACCAGGGCTAAAACTAAGAATAGCAAAATGTTACATCCTCTCAATATTCCTATATGGTGCAGAAACATGGACATTAGACAAGAAAACAGAACAGAGAATTGAAGCCTTTGAAATGTGGATATATAGAAGAATAGGTAGAATTGGATGGAAGTAAAAGAAAACAAACGATGAAGTCTTAAAACAGCTAAAAATGAAAAGAGAACTACTAAACACAATTCAAACAAGACAAATACGATTTTTGGGCCATGTTAAATGACACAACAGCCTTCTAAAAGTAATCCTGGAGGGGAAAATACAAGGTAAAAGAGGCAGAGGCAGACCAAGACTAACATGGACGAGTAACATCAAAAGATGGACAAATCAGCCTATGACAACCTACACCATCAAAGCAAGAAACTAGAACAGAGTGGAATGACGATCCATGGTAGCCAACATTCGTTGCGGAGACGGCACTCGATGATAATGATGAATATTAACAGCCGCAAAGACCAAAAGAAGAGCAAAAGACCGTATACTAGACCCCCTATTCTCTATTGCATTGTGCCTGTTCTGAATTGTGATATTATAATTGTCTTGTATCATCTTGTCTGAATTTAGTAGATCTAAATTTAACTTGCTATTAGATTAAAAACAAGGAGTCAGACAAGGCTGTGTTCTGTCACCGGATTTGTTTTCACTTTACAGCGAATATATTATGAGATCAATAGTAGACAAAAAAGGAATTGAAGTCAACGGTCACAACATAAATAATTTGCGATATGCGGATGACACAGTCTTAATAGCAGAGACAGAGAACGAACTATAAGAAATGATAGACTTATAATAGTAAAATAAAGCAACAAGAAAGGTCTCAGTCTGAATAGTAAGAAAACAGAAGTAATGGTTATATCGAAGAAACAATCATCACCATCATGCAGCATAAAAATAAACGAGACAAATCTGAAACAAGTGTAACGTCTCAAATACTTGGGCACAATAATAACATCAGATGGGAGATGCACCACAGAAATAAAAAGCAGAATAGCTCAGGCCAAAATAGCATTTCAGAAAATGAAAAATATCTTATGCAACAAATCTATGTCAATAAAAATGAGAAAGAGAGTTCACCGGTGCTATATAGAACCAATTCTGACCTATGGAAGCGAATCATGGACAGTAGACAAACAAATGAAAAGACGATTAGTGGCCACAGAGATGGGATTTCTCAGAAGAATGTTGAAAGTTCCCTGGACAGCTAAAAAGACCAATGAGGAAGTTCTCAAAGAGGCCAACACAAAAAGGGAGCTCTTAAAAAACATCAGAAAGAAGCAATCAACATTTTTCGGGCACATCATGAGAAGAGGAAAGTTGGAATACTTGGTTACAACTGGCAAAATAGAAGGAAAGAGAGATCGCGGACGACAGAAAGAGAAAATACTGGATAGCTTGGTGTCATGGCATGGAAAAGAGTCAACAACAGAACTGATACGATGCACTGTAGATAGAAGATTGTGGAGGGACACGATCACCTACGCCAACCGGTATGGCACATGATGATGAAGGAGTACATCATAAACAAAGATAACTCTCAAACCTACAAGCGGATATCAAAGTGGAAAGAGTAGACATGGATACAGTTCAGAGCTACAACTATCTATCTATCTATTGACCTTTCGAGCCGTAACCGGCCCATAGGGCGTAGACCAAGATACACCTTCTCCTATATGAATTTCTGTTCTAGCAGTTTTCTTTTAAAGGTATTTTATCAAATCTCGCCATCTGTCTCTGTTCTGCGCAAGCAGTTCTATCTCATTGAGGGAGCCGATTCCTGCTGCTCTTGCCTCTCTCATCAATGTTCTTCTCAGTGTCTCCCTGGGTCTTCCTCTTTTTCTTTTACCTGTTGTTTCCCATATGAGGGCTTGCTTTGCTATTCGATTATTATCTCTTCTCATCACATGTCCAACGTATGACCATCGTCTTTTCTTTATTACTGAAGATATTAGTGGTTGATTGGCGATTTCTCTAATTTCCTCGTTTGTTTTGAATTCGTTCCATTCTATACCAAGTATTTTCCTTAGACATTTATTTTCGAATGCGTTCAACTTTGTTTCTATATCTCTTGTTGTTTTCCAGCTTTCACACGCATACGTAAGGGTTGATAGTACATTTGATTTGAATAGCCTAAGTTTTGTGTTTGTGCTAATGAGTTTTGATTTCCACAACTTTTCAAGGCTTCTGAAAGACATTGCTGCTTTAGCCAGTCTGATTCTAATTTCTTTGCTCGTATCCCCTTCTCGATCAATGTGACTTCCAAGATAGATAAAGTGATCGATCTCTTCTACTGGTTTGTTTTCCATGTATATTTTGTCACTTGTTGGAATTAAACTTTTCATGACTTTAGTCTTTTCATGATTGACCTCAAGCCCAATTTTGCTGGCTATTGATGATAGCCAACTACTTTAGCGATAAAAAAAAAAAAAGCGAAATAAAAAACAAGAATAGGAATGGCAGAAAACAATTTTTAATGCCGTGAAAAATATATTAATATCAAGACAAATAACACCATGGCTAAAACTATAAATAGCAAAATGTTGTATCTTCTCAACATTCCTGTGTGGTGCTGAAACATGGACATTAGACAAGAAAGAGAACCGAAAATTAAAATCTTTGAAATTTGGATTTATAGAAGAATGGGAAGAATTGGATGAAAGGAAAAAAAAAAACTAATGATGAAGTCTTAAAACAACTGAAAATGAAAAAAAGAACTACTAAACACAATTCATGGAAAACAAATCAGATTTTTTTTTCGGGCATTTTAAAAGACACAGCAGTCTACTAAAAGTAATCTTGGAAGGGAAAATACAAGGAAAAAGAGGCTGAGTCAGACCAAGACTAACATGAACGAGTAACATAAAAATATGGATAAGTCAATCTATGACAATCTGCACTATCAAAGCAAGAGACAATGGAATGGAGCCCCTGGTAGCCAACCTTCGATGCGGAGACGGTACTCAGTGATGATGATGAAAATGGTGAAAGAGCCAAGCAGATTGCAAAAGCGACCAAGATACTAGGTAATTTAAATGTTAAACATAGACATATGATAATTCATTATTTTCTATACAAGAATAGTTAAATGTACTTTCGATCACGACATATATTTAAATACATACAAACATACATAAATACATAGGGATTTATATAACATACATACGTGTGCCTCTTGGTCCCAACAACATTTGCGTGCCCATTTGTTGAACTACTTATAAAACAGAACCTTTTACTCAAGTATATTTTCTGAGCGACTTGATGATCATGCTCATGAAAATCGAAAATGGTCTATATCAGGGATTGCCAATTAGGTTCCCGCGGGCCACAAGTGGCCCGCGACGTCCTTTTTGTGGCCCGCGGCGGATAAAAAATAAAATCAGGTTGCATTGAGCAAAATGTCCTGGGTAAAATTGATAAAAAATTTGTTACATTAACTTCTACCGTGGAGAAAGCTAACTCATATATTCCCTAGTAGACCTATGTTTAAAACTCGGAACACTCTAGTAGTTAGTTTAACGTCGACTTCCCGTTATTCCCGGCCCAACCTTTTTTTTCTTTTGATCATCCTGCGACCGACTTAAACAAAGGAAGAAGCCAACGAATGGTTCTAGAGCTGACTCTCGGTTCGGCGAGTTCAAACAGTTTCCGCCAAGAAATACTATCAGTCACCCATCTCCTCCACCCCAACACATTCACCTCACAATTATTTTACTTTCAGTTTCTTTCTCTCCAAACCTCTTTTCATCAGTCAAAATTATATATTCGATCTGATCATTCTGATTTTGTCGAGTTACAGTGAACAGTTCCATTTTAACAGGAAACAGTGATATTGTTGTAATCTGTGTTTTCATTGTCTGTTGCTTCGGTCGTGGTATAATATGAACAATAAACGTCAATTAAATGAAAAAATCAGATTTGTTCATGAGAAATGGGAACATGATTTTTTATTTATCAACAATAAGGATAGCAAACCGCAGTGCCTTTATACTTTATAGCCGTGTTCTAATTGTTCTTCGTAAAAGACACGACACCACACATTCAAGAATGAACAAATTTGCTGTGTTATAAATAAGTCATCATTTATTATCTATATACATATAGATACTATCAGGCTATCCTTCCTAGCGTTTCTGTAGATACTTGTTCGATCTGTTAACAGTCTTGGCCACTGAAGTATTTCGACTACCGTCGGTGTTCTCTAGTTGAAGTACTTCTATGACTATCTCAGTTCATATCGGTCCCTAGTGCGTGGCTATCTCGGTGTGTTCCTAAGTCTAGTCTAAGTGTGGAAGCCCCCTTCTCAAGTCTGCCCTCTAACTTTTATACTCCTGTACTTTGACCGACAGTTAACTTTTTTCTCCCGCCAACTATTCTTTCTCCAGATAAAAATGACATCTGACCTGCTCCACTCCTCTCTACACTCAAGTGACCCTCTCCAATCATCTGACACCGTGTGATTAGCCTTTTTTTTTGTTTATGAGTTCTACGTTCCCCACCAACAGCTAAGGTCATTCCCCAGCCATCTGGCACCTTTAGTTTATGGGTTCTACGTTCCCCACCAACAGCTAATGTCATTCCCCAGCCATCTGGCACCTTTTGTTTATGAGTTCTATATTCCTTACCGAAGGCTACGATAAGTTTACAACCAGTGGTCAGTCAGTGCGGTTTACCATGGTCTCTTAGTCATCCCTATGCTAATTTTGTCTAATCCTGTTTTGTCCTCACTTAATTATGATTTAAATATTTATGTTTCATCATTCACGGTTACACCTTGTGTGTTTGCAAGTGTTGTCTGTAAATAAAGAGTATAATCTTAAACGGCATTACACACACCATCACGCCGCTAAATACAAGGACTACATTGGTACAATACGTTCTACACTTGTGTGCGATTTGAAGAAAAAGGTTAGTGCTCAGAAATCTGTTTTTACTACATTAACAACAAAACAAACAAGTTCCTTAATGGCATCGTTTGTTGTAAGCGCAGAGATAGCGAAATTTAAAAAAATCATTATGTGACGGTGACTTAGTAAAGCGTTGTTCTATTAACATGGCGCGTGCATTTGGGGAAGAAAAAATTGCCAGTCATTTTGAGAGCGTTCCACTATCAAAACAGACAGTCACTAGAAGGGTTGAGGAAATAAGTTATCTTATGTCTAATAAATTAAAGAGTGTCGTTACAAATTTCGCTTACTTTTCTCTGGCTTTGTATGAATCTACTGACATATCAGACACAGCACAACTTTTAATTTTCATAAGAACTGTTTCAAAAGACTTTATTATCAATGAAGAGCTACTAGCTTTACATTCATTGCATAATACGACCAAAGGTCAAGACATTTATAACTCAGTTATGAAAGTTGTTAACGGTATCGGTTACATAAACAGACTTTCAGCAATAGTGACAGATGGCACTAAGCAATGAGTGGTACTCAAACAGGTCTAGTTGGATTATTAAGGAAGGCTGGAATCCATTGCCCAGCATTACACTGCATTATACACCAGGAGGCGCTGTGTGGCAAGATTATAGACGTGGAGGATGTTATGAAAACTGTAATAAAGTGTGTGAATTTAATAAAAGGCGGGAATCGGTCTTTGACACACCGACAGTTTATAAATTTTCTATCAGAAGTTGAGGCGGAATATAGCGATTTGGTGCTTTACACACAAGTACGCTGGCTAAGCAGAGGGAATTATTTGAGGCGGTTTTTTGCTTTGAGAAACGAGATAAAGCAGTTTTTAGAGAAACATGATACCAACAAAGAACTGATCAGAAAAATGTCTGATCCACATTTTAACAGCGTATTGGCATTTTTAACGGATATCACCCAGCACATGAATGAACTCAACGTGAAGCTACAGGGACGTTCCCAAACAGTCTCAGATTTGGTAGGACACCTAGATGGATTTATAAGTCAACTAAAAGTTTTTAGATTTACCCTGGCCAAAGAAAACTTCATTCATTTTCCTTCGTGCAAAGAATTGATTGAGGAGCGCAGTGACACTGATTTCAAATTTTTTGTATTAATGTTAGACAAATTATTGGAACAATTCAATGAACGATTTTTTGACTTCAGTGGTATACGACCAGAACTGGCATTGTTTCAAACCCTATGAAGTGAGACATTTTTCAACAACATGACACTTTTCAGTTGGAGTTATGTAACCTCCAAAGTGACCCCTTTTTCCAATCAAGGATGGAGATAGGAGATGACTTTTGGAAACTTGTGCCACAGGAAATTAAGTTATTAATAATGCGTGAGATCTTCTTCCAGCCCTACATCCTTACACAATTTTGATAGCGATCCCCGTATCCTCATTCTTACAGCCTCAGTTCTTTAGTCCGTCTGCTCAATGTAGCGGGCAAGCAGGGCCTTCTCTTTGCTCTCATCAGATTTGTGCCATATCCGGCCTGTGCTCTGAAAGTCTGGTATGCCTCTGTGTCGTGTTGTGCCATTCATGCACTGATGAAGACGCCAAAATGTGGCGAACGATTTTTCTGAGCACACTTTTTTACAGAAGTCATCCCATTTGGCATCCTTAGCCTGCTTAGCGCATAGTTTAAAGTGCATCATTTTTTGGTCGACCTCTACTTTTAGACGCTTCAAGAGCTCAGGTTGCGTTCTTCCATTCCTTCTGGCTTTCTGTCATGTCTTGACCGTTTGTCTCTTGCTCCGCCAAGCTTCCCCGACATCTACGTTCCACCAGGGTGGCTGCGTCCATCTCTCCTGCCTCCAACGAGGGGCGCTCTGTCTCCTATGTCTGATTTTGCTAATGACGTCCTGGTCTGTTTTCTCGTAGTTGAATGTGTGGAGCTTTCTTTTCTGGCTTTCATTTCTGCTTTTCCCAATTAGGAGGACACATGGATAGTGATCACTTCCGTGGAACCCCAGTGTACTCCACCTGCAAACCGGTGCGAAGGTGGAACACATCAGTGCCAGGTCTATAACACTATCAGAACCCCTGTTCGAGTGGCCATTCTTGTTGCCCTTCCATCATTCAAGCACACTAAATCGGCCGACACCAGTGCGTTCTCTAGGTCTTCTCCCTGCTTGTTGGTTATGACGTTACCCCACTGGTTTCCTCTAGCATTAAAGTCTCCGCAGAAAATGACATTCTCTTAATCGAACTCGAAGAGATTCTGCCATTGTTGTGTGTTCACCTTCCCATTACAGGAATACATATTAATAATCACGAAATGAACTGGGGTCTGCACCCTAACCGCATGTACCTGCAATTCTGCATTGTTCCACACAGACATATCAACCTCAGCTGCCACCATATTGTTTCGCAGAAGGATGACCTGCCCAAGGTGTCGTCTATTATAAAAACAATGAGAGCCAGGACTACTTACTGTCCTGTCACCAAGAGGAGTTTCTTGCAAAACTATTGCGTACTGGGGGCAATCCTGTAGAACATGTATTGTCCAGTTTACAGTGGCATAAGCTGGTTGTACCTATTTTGAATTTGGTGAACATGTGATTTCTCATTCTATTGTGGCCTGTGCGTAGGCGAACTATGATGACTTGATCCCTCCTTGATAGATGGTGGTATCCGTCACTCTCGTTATGCTTTGGGTGTTCTCATTTCCATTTTTCATGGAACTGACCCTTGAGGATGGATTTGGCTTCATGATAACTGAGCGGATGGTTCTCTTGTGGTATTATCCCTCCCTCCTTAGCTAATTTATCTGCGTGTTTGTTCCCGTGTATGTTACAGTGTGAAGGTATCCACTGAATGACTACTCTCTGGAAGTTAATGCATAGCTGGACCAGGGTAGTTCTCAAGTCATCTAGTTCATTGTTCTTGGGGCTTTTTAGAGCTGATAATACTGACAGTGCATCAGTCAGAATCACCAATTTATTGTGCATGCTATTTTTGTGTTGAGTAGCTAGTGTTGCAGCATCTCTGATGGCCTCAGTTTCTGCTTTAAAGTTGTTTGAGAATTTCCCAGTAGCTATTGACTTGGTGATCTTGTCCTGATTATTCAGCGTCAAGAATACACCTCCCCCTCCATTTCTGGTGGCATTTGTAGCAGAGCCATCTGTGTATATATGGGACCAAGAGTCCTGTGGGTAGGTATCGTGTATGTGTTCTTCTGCTACGTGTTTTCTTTCTGTGTCTGATTGGGTACCTTTTTTCATGATTCCTCTTATATTTTCCTGAAGTTATGGTATTTTATGTATTCCACGAGGAGACATATCAGATGGGCCCAAGGGTTTCAATATTGTTTCGATGTGTTCGGTATGACGACATAGAAGATTTAGCTGACAACGAATTGAAAAAGAAAAAAACTCTCCAAAGAATTTAATGCCAGCATTTAGAGTGGCCAGATTAAGAAGGAGTGGCTGCATAGTTACTTACAACCGCTACCGAAGCCACACAAGGACCATTCTCAGATCAGTGCCTACAGAATCATCACGATGCAGAACACTGCGGGCAAGCTACTGGAGAAAATAGTTACCCGTGTACTCACCTGTCACCTTGAACAGATACGCGCATTCCAACCCACACTCGGAAGTTTAGGATATAACAAAGAGACATGGCTCAATGCGGCAGTCTTCGCCTATGGCGTCTTCGAAGTCTTTCACAGACGAGAGGAGACATGTGTTGCTGCTATAGATCTGCAAGATGCATACAACAGAATACCATTTGAATACCTCATCCATATAACCCTCAAACTGGCGGTGTACCACTTCCTCATTAGATGAATCGCTGCAACACTGTTTCAGAGGAAGATGAAAAATCACATGCGGTAGTTAGTCATTCGAGCCAACATCCATTTGTCCAGGGCTGCCACAAGGCTCACCATTGTCACCAGGTATTTTTAATGTGTACACAATAACGATCACGGAACAACAGCTGGATGGGAGAGGAAGAGCTATGACTTTTGCTGATGACATTCTAGTATATCAACATGGGAAAGACAGACGGGAGTTTGCCTCCACACTGCACAACAAACTTGATCGGATTTCTTCCTGATGTGGAATATCAGGTGCCTTGGTGAATCCTAATAAAGCATCAGTTGCATGGTTCTCCCTTAACAATCATATAGTTAAAACGGAAACACCGGTGGTACGAATGGAAGCTGATGAGATCACCAAGGACAGAATGATGACGTACCTTCATTTGATAGCAGCCTGTGTTTTCGGGACCACGTCGACCATGTGATAACCAATTCCCGCAAAGTATTAGCTCTGTGTAGCAATGAGGTATCTTCTTGACTTTCCAACAATGGATGATAGAATCAAGATCTAGAGGACACGAGCATACCTGAAGATAAGTGCAAATAAAGAGCATCCATTGCTTCACGAGCTCAACACAGGGAAAGATGTCAGGCTAAAAAGAGGCAGGTGCATTGTCACACTCGACAAAAAATGTAGGGGAACAGAACTCAGTCGTGATCAATGCGGAGGTCAACGGTCTCATCTTGGATAACCCTGAAATCAGAAGAATATCACCCCTTGTCCATAAGCTATCGACGGCAGCATTTCAATGAAGACTGTCAGCTCGTTCGTTTCCTTTTAAACCTCCGAGTGCCCAGGCACAAAAAAGAGCCAGATCCATTGGCGGATCTAGCCTTAAAATTTTGGGGGGGCACTGCTATAGGCCTACTGTTTTGTTTCAGGTTTGCATAGACATCTTCGCGCTATCAGCAATAAGGGTGTGAGTCACTTGTGTATAATCGTCATTAGACCTTTGACGCAATTTGACTTTTCTAATAATAACGGGAATAAGTATACAGCATAAAATATGCATTTTATAAAAATTAAAACGGCACAAAAAAAAAAGAAAATCTGTACTCACCAATTACATCAGTTTAATTCGTCTAGGCTTTTCTGCAAATTTCTGCATAACTTCTTCACTCGTGATGGTGTTTTTAAGCAATGTTTTTTCTATGTGAAGCACCGCCAAATTACGAAGTCTATCTTGTGTCATTGATGACCTCAGCCAAGTCTTAATCCTGCTCATCGCAGAAAAACTTCTTTCACATGCTGATGAGCTTATTGGTATGGTTATAGCAGCCCTTAGAATTTTATGAAAATGTGGGTAAGTGTTCTTGTTTACTACCTCTTTTAAGTGGCTAAAGCTGAATTGTGAAACTTCCCCTTCTTTGCTCCTAATTAATGTTTTGACAATTGATATTTCTGCTTTCAGGATAGTAACATTCAGTCCTAAACACTCAGCATATTTCTTTACAAATGGAGTTGCCTTTTCATAATCCAAACAAAACAGCCCATCAACAGCACATGCGAGTTGTAAGGATTCTTCACTAAATCTTTCCTTTAACCTTGCTGCAAAGACATCAATAACTTCAAAATATACTTTCATCTTCCAGTATTCTTTATTGCTCACACTTTCAGGGCCATCTAGGGGTTTTCCAACAGTTGAGAGAACAAAACTGTCTTTTAGCATCACACTTTCTTCATGTTTTCTTTTCTTACATACAGTAGGACTTTCTAAGCATATGCCGTGTTTCAGTGAAAATTCTTCAATATTCTTCCAAATCTTAGAAAATTCATCATCAGTTCTCTTGTCTACTATTGTCCGCATAGTATTTGTTATCAGTTCTGCAGCCTGTCCTAAAGTGACATTTGCATTCTGCATACATAGACTTAATACGTGGGTATAAGACAGGATTTCATGAAAAACAAACAGGTTGACAATGAAATTAAATGTTGATATTGATTTCAAAATTCCAATGGCTTCTATGGAGTCTTTGTCTTCATTTCTGTCAATTTCAAATTTTAAAGCTGCCACTACATTATCATAGTGTTTAATCAACAGATTACAATTCTGGTACCTGCATGTCCACCTAGTTGTACTTAATGAAATTATTTCAAAAGGCTTTGTCTGTAACAATCCTGACACCGTTCTTAAAGCATCATGATTTGACGGTTTTGAAAAATGTACATACAATGATTCCAAAGCATTGAATAAAAGTCTTGAAGATTCTATGTTTTTACAAATGTCTGTTACAATAAGTGCAACCTTATGTGCATAACAGTGGAAGTAAACAGCTTCAGGATAAAACTCTCTAATTTTAGCTTGCAGCCCTCCAACATCACCAGACATTACTGCGGCACCATCATAAGTTTGCGCTATTACTGATAATCCTTCAATACTAAACTTCCGAAGAACAGTCATTATCAAATCAGCTAAATCTATTGCTGTTCGTTTGCTTGAGCAATCATAGAAACCAAGGAATCTTTCATGTGGAGTGAGTTCATCGTCAACATACCGAACGCAGAGAGACAATTGTTGCTGTTTCTGACATCTTGCCTCATCAGCCATAATTGCAAAAAACTCGCATCTTTTAACCTCTTTAACTATTTTCTCAAAAAGAAGAGCTGAAGTTATGTCAATCACTTCATTCACAATAGTTTTGCTACAAAATGAAATGTTTTTTGTAAAATTTTGTTTAAATGTACTATCATACTTAGCAAACACCTCGCAGAACTCTAAGAAATTACCCCTACTATTAGATTCTTTCTTTTCATCATGTCCTCTGAACGCAATGCCCTGTCTTCCAAGAAGTATAATAACATCAACAACTTTCGCCATGTACTCTTTGTTTTTTTCCACTTCGGTCTTATGTGATTTTGAAATCATTGACATGACACTTCCTTTTTCATTACTATATTTATGCATTGCATATTTTTCCATGCATAACAAATGACTTTTACTTTTTCCATGTTTATCAAGTTTTTCTTTTAATTTTTTCCAGTTTCTAAAACCAGATTTAGTAAATGTTTCTTCACATGCAAAAGATTTGTCAAATACACGACAAACGTAACAAAATGCTGCATCTTTTCGTTTACTATATTCTAGCCAGTGATATTGTTCAAAATAAGCTTTAGAAAAAGAACGGTTGACTTTACCACACAGTGAAGGCGGGTAAGATCTTAAGACTGGCCTTACTGGTCCAGAATTTAAATCGCCCAAGTCCATCTCACACTGACTATTAATATCCATACTGGGTCCTGCCACTGGTCCATAATTTAAATTGCCCAAGTCCGTCTCACACTGATTATTAATATCACTATTGAGTGGACCAGCTTCACTTTTTTATAAATGTAATTGTACGAGTATTAGGCAGACTAGCGTTGGAAACGAGATCACTTTCAGAAACTGGCTCACTGTTAACTGTATTAGTAGTTGTTGATGTAATAGTAATTTTTTTATCCTTCGTTTCACTAGGACTAATATCGACCCTAGATGTAGGGTGTAAAATCAGGAAGCATAAAAGCAGATCGAGTTTCAGTTTCGTGTGATTTTGAAACTTTTTGAAAGAAATTTGTAATTCGGTTCATTTTTAAAATATATTAAAAACCTTTAGACATTAATAACAACTAAAATAAAACAGGTAGTCCGCAACTAAATGAAGTCCTTTTTACAGCATATATAACAAATATATGTACACCGGCAAACAACTCATTAAACATATCTACTCCCTTGTCCCTTGTGCTGTCATAAAATCAAATCAGCACGGCAATTTTGGCACCGCCAGAGCGATAAATAATTAACATTTTCTTCACAGAAGAACAATCGTACACAAAAAATATCGTATTTTTTTAGTTGTTTTTCCGTGGACATGATTTCAATATCAAAAGATTGAATAAATAGACCTATATATTTGTGAATTTTTTTTTATATTACATCTTTTCTTCTTTAAAAATAATAATAATAAGTAAACAAACGTTGCTCTCACTTTATTAATGAATGTACTAAGAAGTACGGTTTTTTTTTTTGGGGGGGGGGGGGGCAATGCCCCCCATGACCCCCCCCCCCCCCCCTAGATCCGCCCATGGCCAGATCCTAGTAAGTTTTGAGCTCTTCAGTGACCCCAACCACTACCTCGAGGCTTTTTTCGATTTTCATGAGCATTCTCATCAAGTCGTTCAGAAAATATACTTGAGTGAAAAATTCAAGTTTTATAAGTAGTTCAACAAATGGGCACGCAAATGTTGTTGGACCAAAATGAGCAGATATTACAGCTCGTTGTAAGCTATAATAGAGGTTTGATTTATTTCATGGGCAGTTGAACATTAAGGCAACCCAATCTTATTTCAAGTACGTTGATGTATATGATATTATCAGTTCCTAAACATTAAAAACGTACATATACCAATTAATTATTGAAAATAAAATAAAATTATTTTGAAACCCACAAAATATGTAGAAATTATTTATTATATATACATAAACTAACAACCATAATTTTTGTGTTTTTCATCCCAATTCTAGGGGTAAGTAAAAAGTAAAGTACCCCCGTCACGCCAAGTGGCGTATAGGGAATGTGATCATAAATTTACAGACCTTCGGCACATGATTTTTGGAGTAATGTGGTCGGTATTACGCCCGTGCCGTTTTACTTTCCAAGAAAAAAACCGGTACCCATTAAAAGCCGGGTGAACCGGAGCCGTCGGTTGGGATCGAACCCTACCTCTTGTCCTTTGTAGTCCAGTTCCTAACCACTGAGCTATCTGTGGTTATGTCATGATTCTGGTGTTATGTCAGGATTTTTATTTGTGAATGGAGAATAAATAAAAGTAGTACGCCGAGTGCAGTTTTCGCGAAATATTCCGGTTAGAGTTTTTATTCTAATCCCGAGAGAAAGAAATAAAGAAGCCGTTTTGATCCTACCGTGATTCGAAACGCATTCTCCTTATTTCAGCATCATCATCCTGTTGGCGTAGGTGATCATGTCCCTCCACAGTCTTCTATCGACAGTGCATCGTATCGGTTCTGTTGTTGACTGTTTTCCATGCCCTGACACCCAGCTATCCAGTATTTTCTTTCTTTATCGTCCGCGATCTCCCTATTTGCTAACAAAAATATGCTGTATCCATTTGGTCATATTTCTCCTCTCTCCAAATGCACATTAAATTTTCGATTACCGATTAAAAGTATAGATTTTAGTGCAAACAAAGCAAACTCATGAGGATCACTTCTTCCATACAACATTAACATCATCATCATGTGCCATATCGGTTGGCGTAGGCGTTAATGTTCTTCCACAATTTTATGTCTATAGTGCATCGTACCAATTCTGTTGTTGAGTGTTTTCCAAGACATGCCATCAATCTATCTAGAATCTTCTCTCTTCGCCGTCCACGATCTCTCTTTCCTTGTATTTTGCCAGTTGTAACCAAGTATTCCAACTTTCCTATTCTCATGATGTGCTCGAAAAATGTCGATACACTCATTTTGTGTTGGCCCCTTTGAGAATATCCTCGTTAGTTTTTAGCTGTCCAGGGAACTTTGAACATTCTTTTTAGAAATCATATCTCTGTAGCCTCTAATCGTCTTTCATTTGTTTGTCTACTGTCCATGATTCGCTTAAATTGGTCAGAATTGTTTCTATATAGAACCGATGAACTCTCTTTCTCAATCCTATTGACATAGACGTATTGCATAAGACGTTTCAATTTTCTGGAATGCTATTTTGACTTGAGCTATTCTACTTTTTTTTTGTTTCTGTGGATCATCCATCTGATGTCATTATTTTGCCCAAATATTTAACGCGCCGCACTTTCCTCATATCTGTCCCGTCTACCTTTATGTTGCATGGGGGTGATGATTGTTTCTTCGGTAAGGCTATTACTTTGAGTGAAAATGAGTTACAAGAAATGTTAAATATTATAGTGAAGGAAAACACAAATAAAGGACTCAGCCTTAATAGCAAAAAGACAGAAGTAATGGTAACAACAAAGAAAAAGACATCACAGCAATGCACAATAAAGACAAGTGGAACAATATTGAAACTGGTAAATGAATTTAAATATCTGGGAGCATTGTTAACCTCAGATGATAGATGTACAACAAAGGTGAGATGCAGAATGGCAAAGGCAAAAGCAGCTTTCCAAAAAAATAAGGAAAATACTGTGCAATCCATTTTTGACAATAGAACAAAAAAAATAGTTTGTGAATGTTATGTAGAGCCTGTCTTAACATGTGGATGTGAATCATGGATAATAGGACAGCAGACAAGAAAATCACTGGAGGCTGCAGAAATGTAGTTTTACATAATGTTGAGAATACTATGGACAGCTAAGAAGAGTAATGAAAACGTTCTGAAAGAGCCCAAAGCAAAAAGAGAGCTGATTTCCAATATTAGGAAGAAATAATCATCATTTTGTGGCCATGTAATGAAAAGAGAACAACTGGAATATATTGTGACAATTGGAAAAAAATTGAGGGACGAAGAGCTAGAGGGAAGCAGAGAGAGAAAATAACAGACAGCTTAAGAGAATGGCTTGGCAGAAGGTCAACAACAGAAATAATAAATAACTGTCGAGATCGAAAGTTGTGGAGACTTATGATCACCTACGCCAGTAGGCATGGTACTTGATGATGATGAACGCCACCCGTTGTGAACCTTATGAAAGATGTACTGAGAGTCTGATATTTCTTCTGTACCACTTAAAGACTTTAATGTTTATGCACAAGGAAGTATTAGTCACTTTCAGGTTGGTGACATCACCATAAAAGTTGTCAAAAATGATACTGGCGATGGCTACATGAACCTTCTTTGTTCATATTGTTGGTATCTGCAGTATGTATTCAACAGTCATATTGCCTATACAACAGTCACATTTCTCTGAGGTTCCTATCCTTTTAGTGTTGAAAAGATGATATTTAAATTTGCTATGGTCTGTTTTGATTCTAAAATTCGTTACTTGTTTTCAGTTGCTAGTAGACATGCTTTGAACTATAGTTCGTTCACAAATTCGTGTCCACAGAGTTGATCAATTATCTCGGAAACTGATTAATTTCTGTAATTCGTTTTCATGAAATTTTATTTTTTCACCGACCTTCAGATTTTATAACATTTAAGTACAAAGGTTGTCTGAATTTTGCACACATTTATTTTTGTTACATAATTTTAGGTAAATATCAAACCGCGTGCTCTTAACATTAGATTTTACTGTAAGTTATGTTAATTTTCTAACAATGCAAGCCAAAGGCGTGTCCGTATTACATTGAATAGGGCAAACTTGTTTATTTAATTTTATATCTTCGTCATAGAGATAGGTAAACTTCCTTGCTTGACCGTCGCCTCTGCAGTCAAAGTTCTGTCCTATCCATGGATTGAAAGACTTTCTATCTATATTTAGAGCTGTCCGTGTTCTGTTTTCTTTTCTTTTTATATCGTAATATAACCGACTCCTTTTAGATTCCTTGCAAAAGTGCATATATAATAACACAGTTACCTTTTGCATAGTGATGAATTTACACTTTAAACTCTTCATGGTTTTAAAAATCAATTAATCACTTCACAACAGCTTACAAATTATCACACATACAGGAATATTCATTAATAGTAAATATCTTGTCAAAACACGCCTCTAACTAATTTAGCAAGAAACAGTAAATGAAATTACCAATAAAAAACCTCGGAATGGTGAACGTCTTACAAGTTAAGAGTGCGAAACAGTGCTAAGATTGTGTGGTGTGCACGCGAAATTTTCCTTTTTAATTGGTGAGTTGATTACAACAAATGTGGGTATTGTAAAATTCTAAAATTCAGGACAAGCAAGAAAATAATATTTTTATATACCCCAAATAAGAACAAATCTTTCCTAAATGCATGACAGGAGGGCAAAAAATAAGACTGAAGGCCGGTGAAAAAATAAGATTTCACGAAAAAGAATTACAGAAATTCATTAAACAGTTTCCGAGATAATTAATAAACTCCGTGGGCACGAATTTGTGAACAAACTATAGTAAATGATGTTCTATTTTACATGCATTACATTCTAACAAATTTATTGGACTCCTCATAGGTTGTACGTGTACAAATATTTCCAACTCTCTTTCTAGTAGAAGATTTCCATTTTTTATTAAATCTATCTTTTAAAAAAAATATAAAATAACATTATTCCAACAAGTATGAATGCAAACAAATTGCACATGTTACTAATTCAACATATCAATTTGTACGGTCACATTTAATCTCTTTACTATAATGAAAATAAATACACGTAAATAATAAAAGGGGGATTAGCGATTGAACAGAACGACAGGCTTACAAGCAAGCAGCAAGATTTTTAAGAAAAATCGAACACAAGTCGAATTTATCTGCTCCATTGTTTCTCTCCCCCCCCCCCCTTTTCCCCACTGTATGTAGGCGGTTTACTTCGGCTTTACTACCTGGAAAACCGCCATCTGTTATCTTCTGCCTTTCACTAAACTGGAGATATATTTTTCAAATATTGATAGGCACAAATATAAAATGTATAATTTATCACTTTAATTTCATGGCGGGTCATGAATAAAGACTTGTCAAATGTTCCGTTTCTATGTGGTTCAAATACTTCATCTAGCCCAGCTTCCTTAAACTGTGGCCAGCGTTGCCGTTACAGGGGGCCCACAAAGGTTTGAGAATAGTATGATACTTTGTACCTAAACGAAAAGAGAGATTAAATGAATGAATGGCAGATCATGTTAAAATAAATCTTAAACGGATTACGGTTTTCCTTTAAAAAACAGAGAAAAAAAGTCTCTAGACTTTTGTAACTTACCGTCTCCAAAAACATAGTCCCAACAAACAGAAAAATGGCGGGGTGATATCAAAGACACTTTAAACTTGACAAATATCAAAGAAACAAAAAGACCTGTTAGATCCCACATTCTCAAGCGGCCGCAACATTGATCAGGACGGGATAGGGGACCCCAAGAAATGTGGTTTAACTAGTAATGTAATACACATATTATTGTGGCGATTCATGATTGTGCAAAAAAGTTACGACGGTGGTTTTCTGTTGCCTTCCATCGGTTTGTTTACGGTTGGCTCCGCTAGCCTTTGACTAAAAAGTCTCACCCACAAGGCAGTGGGGTTGTTTTACTTCGGGGTACCCTCCCTTAGCCTTTTACTCTCCCGAGCTTACCCGCAAGGCAACAGGGCAGCCACAGGCTGTACTGTTTACTGCATACAGTAGCAGGTAAAATTACTCTACCTGACAATTGCAGACATATAGATGCGAATCGTTGACAATAGGACAACAGACAAGAAAATCACTGGAGTCTGTAAAAATGTGGTTTTACAGAAGAATGTTGAGAATACCATGGACAGCTAAGAAGAGTAATGAAGATGTTCTGAAAGAGGTCAAAGCAAAAGGTGAGCTAATTTCCAATATTAGGAAGAAACAATCATCATTTTTTGGCCATGTAATGAGAAGAGAACAACTGGAATATATTGTGACAATTGGAAAAATTGAGGGACGAAGAGATAAAGGGAAGCAGAGAGATAAAATAACAGACAGCTTAAGAGAATGGCTTGGCAGAAGGTCAACAATGGAAACGATAAATAACTGTCCAGATCGAAAGTTGTGGAGACACATGATCACCTACGCCAGCAGGCCCGGTACTTAATGATGGATAGACATATTAGTAAACAAGTTTTTATAGGAAAGAAATAACATATATACCGTGATTGGAGGTGAGTGGCCATATGTATTTGAAAAAAAAGGACGCGAAATTTCTGGCATCTGCGTATACAAACGCCGGTCAATTTTAGTTTCAATTTTCATGGTGGTTGAACGAATTTTGCGGTTGTGTTTCTTTCATCAACTTGTGTTAATAAAAATCATATAATTTTTTAAAATTAAAAAAAAAATTATTCTTCTTTATTTCTTCAAATTAAATACATTTTATTTTACAATAGTTACATTTCTTCACTACTACTCACATTTCATTTTACAACAATAGTTACATTTCTTCACTACTACTCACATTTCATTGTACAACAATAGTTACATATCTTCACTACTACTCACATTTCATTTTACAACAATAGTTACATTTCTTCACTACTACTCACATTTCATTGTGCAACAATATAGGAAATTCATTCATTCACATTCGTTCATTCATTCTCACGATTTATATTTGATTGTTTTAAAATGTACATTGATTTCCTATTATAAATCTGTAAAAACAGGTTGGCGTGAAAAGTTTTAAATCGAAAACAGCAGCATTCCTGCAGGTCCACACTAAATTTCTGTATTCCGCTAGCAGAATCAGGGATTTAGTGTAGAATTGTTGTGTTGTTTTTGGCAGTGTGTTGAGCACGATAGATCTGTATAAGTCTACTTTGTGTGTAGTGTGTGTTTCTAGTGTGTGTTGTAAAGCCGTTCTTGCTGGTATGATTGTGCAGCATTCGTAGAATAAGTGTTCTTCTGTTTCTTGTATGTTTTGTCTGCAAAGTTGGCATTTGGCCGTCTGTCCTGATATGTGAGCTTCCCTTTCTGTTGTGCGTGTCATGCTGTATATGAGTCTTTATGTGACTTCCCTTGCTTTGGGAGCGATGGGTTGTGGAGGTTTGAGAAAGTGTTGGTGTAGTCTGTGAGAAAGTATTTTTGGCCTCTCTTGATTCTGAACCGTAATGGAGGTGCTTGCTGTTTAATGAGGTGTTTGTAAATGGTGTTTGTCTTTTGATGTAATAGATTGTCGTGTCCTTGGATGGCTTGAATGCAAGTTTTGTAGAATGTGGGTGTGGGACCGAAATGGTGAGGTATTGAGTTGTTGGGTTTTCTGAATTTGAGTAATCTCAGTCCCATGTAATAGTGTGCGAAAATGTGATTGTCTGGTTGTTGGATGATGCGGCTCACGTGGCTTATCCTGAGAGTTTTAATTTTTTGTGTGTATGTCCTGTAGTGAAATACCTCCTTGTTTTTTGTGTTGTATTAGTGTTTTGTGTTATATGCTGTGTAAAGTGCTTCCAAAAACAAAATGTCTTATCAGTTTTCTTATGTCTTTTATTTTATGTCTATTATTGTTTGCTGAGGTGGATTAAAGACTGTAGCTATGCATATTAGTTTTGGGATGATGTGTTTACAATGATGCTCCTACCAAAAATTGTGGATGTTTTGTATTTGTATCTCTGCAGCATGTCTGTTATCTGTGTGACTAGGTTCTGCCATGTTGGTTTGTGTGTTCTGTTTGGGTTGCAAGGATATGTTATTCCATACAACTTGATGTTAGGAACAGGTGTTAGAGCAGAGGGAAAGTCCACTTTGTTCTTCCACCTGCCTATGCCCATGATGAATGATTTATGTGTGTTTATCTGTGCCCCGCTACCTTTCCCAATTTCTGTGAAAGTACTGAGGATGTTGTCTATTGATGTGATGTTTGATGGAAAGAAGACAGTGACGTCAGCGTAGGCTAACAATTTCTGCTCTCCTTTCCCTGGTGTAAATGTACCTTTAATGGAGCTGTCTTGTCTGATGCTCTCTAAGAGCGGTTCTATGGTCAAAGCGTAAAGTAAAGGAGAGAGAGAGAACATCCCTGTCGGACCGATCTGGTCAGTCCGAAGGCCTCTGTGAACGAATGGTTCACTGGGACTTTACTTTCAGGTCTAGAATACAGAATGTGTATCCACTGTCTGAAGCTTCTTCCTATGTTGCAGTTTAGTAATGTCTTGTGGAGGTAGGAATGAGCTACTCTGTCGAATGCTTTTTCTTGGTCGAGTGATAGAATGGAAGACTGACTGTCTTTGTCATGAGTGTACGTTATGATGTCTCGTATAAAATGTGTGTGCTGGTGGATGTTTCTGCCCTGTACACTGCACTGTTGATCTTTGTGAATGAGCGTTGCCATGAAAGGTTTGAGTTTGTTTGTTAATGCTTTTGTTAGAATCTTGTAGTCTGTGTGAAGTAGTGAAATGGGTCTGTAGTTTTTAAGAAATGATTTGTCTGTGTTGTCTTTGCGGAGTAATGGTATGTAAGACATGTTTAGGCTTGGAGGAAGTCGTTTCTTTGTGAATGAGTCTGTGTACATTCTGAGAAGAAGAGGGCCTAGGAGAGGAAAGAAATGTTGGAAGAATTATGTTGTGAGGCCGTCAGGTCCCGGAGATTTGTTCTTTTGCATTGATTGTACTGCGTTTGTTATGTCAGCTAATGTGAGTTCTTCGTCAAGTTTTTCCTTGTCAGCGTCTAGTAGTTTCCTTGTGTATTGCATGAATTTGTCTTGTATGTTTGAATCTGTGTTACTTTCCGTATAGAGGTTCCTGTAGTAGTTTTCAAAAGCTTTCGTTATATTAGAAGTGTCAGTCTGTGTGTTGCCGTCTACGTCTATTATTTTCCCTATTTGTCTGTTTCGTTGTATGCTCTGTTCTATTGCCATGTATTGTTTGCTGGGAGTTTCCTGTGTGATTGTTTTTAAGCCTGTGCGAAGCAGTGCTCCGTGAAATTTGTGATGTCTGTGCTGTTCCAACTCCACCTCTAGTGTGGGGATGTTGGGTGCATGTCTGTCTATTTGTTTTGTTAATTTGATGGCTTCTTCTAGAAATGTTTCTTGTCTTAATCTGTGTTTGTTTATCATTTCTGGCTGTGCCCAACTTAACTCCCATTTCCATCATCCGAAGAAGTGACGTGGATCTGTGTTTGTCGAAGTCCTGTGCTCTTCCCACATCTCGGAGGGCATTGATGATGTCCGCCCGATCCATTGGTTGCCCGTCCTCAACGACTGTGCAGCTAGCCAATCTGTCCGCCCTTTCATTTCCCAGTACTCCCGCATGTCCAGGGACATAGACAAAGGTAACCTTACGTATTTTGGATTTCTGCAACGACTCTACCCATTGCATGCGTACTGAGCTAGCCTCCACTTTTTTTTTATCATGCTCATCGAATCACTCAGTATACATGCGTGGGTGTAGTCTTGTGACTCTAACCATTTGAATGCCTTGGTCACTGCCATCACCTCCATTGTCATGCTACTCGTGGTCACGACGTACGCACCACTGTCTTCGTAGACTATTCTGCCTGCCGAGCGTGCTGTAAAAGCCCATGCACTTCTTTGGTGTCGTCGTACAGATCCGTCTGTATAGATGACTGCATCTTTCTCATCGGTGTTATCGCAGATGAGACCGTTGACCTCAGCATTAACCACGACCGGGTTCTGTTCCCTATTTTTCCTGTCGAGTGTGACAATACACGAGAAAGTCCCCTTGAATGACGTAGGCACCGGTATCCACTCCTCATCAACGCTGATATTGGTAAACCCACAGACCTGTTTGATGACATCTTCTGCTTTTACATGCATAGCCTTCAATTCAGGAGACTTTTCATGCATAGCCTTCAATTGTTTCCGCCGCCTATCCACCATATACCTTGGAAGTTCACGTCCTCTTGAAAACGATGATCGTCGTATTTTAAAAAAATGTATAGCGCTTGATGATGTTAGGCCATCGTTGATGACTCCAATTCCGAACATATAGACACACAGTTCATCGTCAGATTATCCCCGTCGCACATCAAACAACCGACCGTAAGATTAGCGTACGGCAGTTCTAGATATGTACGATGAGCCATTACGATGACGTAGCACACAAAATGTCGTACTCATAACAATTTCTCTCCCTTTAGATTCCTGATTACTCTAGTGAAAGCAGCCTCTTCTACCTTTTAGCTCCCAGTGGAGCATAGGTCTTCAACAAACACTTTCCAAGTCGTTCTGTTTTTTGAAAGCAGCCTACGACGAACAAAACACGGTGCAAATGCCTAAAGAGGTAAAACTGCGGCTGACGAAGCAGTTTACATTAATAAGTAACATGGAAATAACTTGAGTCAAGGAATTCCAACAACGGTCATGAACAGCACCAATGTGACGAAAAGCGCAGATCAAGTTTCTTCATTTCCTCCAGTATATAAATAGTTTCTTATCAAATGAAAGTCATACATTTATTAATATTTACTAATCTTCATGTATCAAATAATCCTGATACTCCAGTCATGCGGGGATTGGTAATTTACATTTTTAGGAACCAGGGAAAGTAGCAATGTTTCTAACAAGCACAGAAAAACAGATTTTTCTAGTGATAAGGCGCTATAACGAAGGGCAGATGTTCGAATCCTACTTGGACTGTTTAATGTTTTTAATGTTTCCTGTTATGTTTGTGGATTTGTTTCTAGTACTTCACGATACTTAAATCCATCTGTAACTTATATGTGCAAAAAACTCGAGAAAGACACTAAGATCTTGTTACTTTTGCAACTCAAGTTGTGCTAAAATCATGGAATGTGACAGGTTATTGAAGAAGGTATATGCCATACATGTACGATTCTGTTTTTCTGTTCAGATCTCGTTGAGTTTGGAGACTTTCACTTACCAAAGATTCTTCGTTCAAGAATGAGTTTTAAAAAAAAACAGAACAATTTAAGATTTAACACCATTTTGTTTATTATTCCCGCAACATTAAAAACATAATTCTTATTAGGAGATGCTACACTAATGAAAAACTTGGCAGATAAAGAAATTACAGTAGGATTTATTGAATGGACATGGAAATATTAAGATCATAGATTTAAATAAATAAACAAAGCAACTAAAACATCTTCAACATGTGAGATTGTGTAATTGAAACAACTGGTACATTTACATACACAATAATAAACATTTCACATAATAAAACGAGCTTTGTGGATCATAAAGGTGAAAGGTAAAGTACGAGACTTGATTCGGCGTCTTAGCACGCGAGTTTTCACCCATATGTGCACGGCCTCCTATCCAGAAGTGTTCTAAGACTTCAGGATAGAGTCGCTTCAAGCATCGAAACTCAAGATGCGAGGCGGCATTCCTCACCTTCACAGGGTACTACCCTGGTACTTATTTCTGCCAGCGGCTGGGCCGACCGCGGGAGTATTTTTTTCCCACCCACAACTACAACTCACACTGCTTCCAGTGGGAGTCGTACACGAGTTGTCCAAACGTCGATAGCCCAGTTGGGTGGTATTCCCAACTGGGCTACCGAGGCCCCCCTGCAGATCATAAATATGTGGTAATGGGCGAATCATATTAATTTTTGCTTTTCAATGAAACTCAGTCAACCCTACCACTCATATTATCGACCGCTCTCTCTGCCAGGTCAATCTCAGTGATTCTACTGTAGCCTGTAGTTAGGGAGTGGGTATCACCGTTTTTGAGAATCCATGGTTTTAGGTTTAGAAACATTCCGACGAAGTTTTCGGGAAGTGAAAGAGATAATGGTTGAATAAGATCAGTGACTCATAGCTGACTGCTGACGTAAGGATTATCGAACAAGAGCTAATTATGTTTGAGATTCTTCATCTCACAATGACCTTGGAAGGAGACCAACCGGGCTGATCCACTAGGCATGGAGGCCAAACCCAGTACCCAACATATGTGTTTGGTACAAGACAAATTTAAGCTATAAATAATAATAAGAAACGTAAATCTTAAGTAAAAAGCGTAAAAACTTTCAACCATAGCATATCTGGAATAAAATTGTAACATTAAATACTTCTAAAATCTATCTTTGTAGCCATACCGTAGACGTCATACTGTAGTTTGTGCAGCTTTTATCTAGAGATGTTAAATGCTGTTGTAGAAGGTTTTCATCCTCATATATTAGACATTGGTCATCTGCGAAGAGTAGCTTGTTGATGTTATTATTTGATTTTTCCTTATTGTTGGTTGTTTCCTGCTTTATTTTGTCCATATATATGATGAAGAGGAGTGGTGAGAGGACGCATCCTTGTCTTACACCTGTTGTAACCTGAAACCATTCTGACAGACCTTCCGATGTTCTAACGGCACTTTGACGGGTTTTTATATAACGCCATTACATTATCTAGTACTTGTCCTGCTACACCGTAGGTTTCAAATGTTTGCCAAAGTTTGTTCCTGTACACGATCAAACGCTTTTTCCTGATCTATAAACACTATATTTAGGTTTCTGTAATATTCTATTGCTTGTTCACATAGTTGTCTCAATGTAAATATAGCATCAGTACAGCTTTTACCTTTTCTGAATCCGAATTGATTATTACTTAATTGAGCTTCTATTATGTATCTGACTCTCCTCTCCAATATTTTAGCAAACATTTTCAACACCAGTTAGCCCTTGTTATACACAGAGCGAGTGTACTTGTATGTTTTTATAAGTTTTATATTTAAAAGAACACCCTTCTGAGCATGCAAATGTTACTGATACAATGTGGCAAAAGTTCAAACAGCAGTAAACACATTTGAAACACTTTATTAAATAGTTGTTTTTGCGTATGTGTGGGAGGATACTTAATGAAGAGATAATTCATAAATATATGAATAATAATAATACAAATAATAAAGTAGTAATTCAATTGCAAAATCACGTCCGTCAATATCTTGAGAGCAGCGAAACAGCGATGAATACAGAAAAACAGTTAGAACAGCGATCAGAAGAGACAAAAAGTACGTTATTAAAGCTTGTGGTACAATTGAATAGCTCTATCCGCAATGGGAAGACGGAGAAATGTTAAAAGAATTTAGAACAATAACAGACCATTTTATACCATAAGTTCAAATGATTAATGACAACAGTAGCAGCACACTAACAGAACAAAAGGATGTATTGCACAGGTGGAGCGATTACTGCACAACAATGCTTGAAGATACTTTAAAAAACCACAAATATATTAATACAAAATAATGAAAAAGAACCAGAGCGTACGCTAGACGAAGTGCCTTTCGCAATAAAAAAATTCTCGAAATAGAAATAAACAGGAAGTGATGATATCTCAGCCAAACTCATCCAAGCTGGAGGGGAGGCCAGCGTTCTTATTTACAGGGTACAAATAATAATACATAAATATTATTATATGGGGAACTTCCGAGGCGATAATAGGGAATAATAGAACAAAGAAGTATGTGTTAGCACTCGGAAAAATTGACAGACAAACAACAACAGAAAAAAACGAAGAACAGTATATGGTCCGAAGTGGGATCGAACCCGTACTCAGTGGCACCGCGCCTTGCCACGAGAAGCCGAACGCTTGGCACACTGCCACGCAGTCAACTAAAAAAATGGCTATTGCAGCAGTGTCTTACACGATGACGTTCTCAATGACTATAGCATAGGGTACACTGTGTACACTGTGTGTGAAGATCTGGGAAAATGCATACTGTCCAAAAGCCCGAAAAAAGATCAGTGTGCATCCCCATTCCAAAGAAAGAAACTCTGAAGCTGTGTGCCAGCGAAATACTTCTGCGAATCATGAATAGGGTAGCGAGAAAGTATTAACAAGAACTTCATATAGTTCAAACAGACGTCAGACATAGTAGAAGTACTCAGGACCACATCTTCAATATACGATACATCCTTGAGAAGTGTAGGGAATACAACATAAAACTGTGTATATGATTCATAGATAACAACAAGGCCTTTGTCTGTGTAGAACATCAAAAACGATAAAACATAATAAAAGATATAGTCTTTCCAACACACATTTAAACAATATATTGAATCACAATATCACGAACATCAAGCGGCTATCTGAACAGCGGGCGAAACAAACGATTGGTTTGAAGTACAAAAAGGAAGGATTTGAGGATTTGAGGCCAGGTTGTATACTCCCTCCATACCTGTTCATCATTTATTCTGAGAACATCATGAGACATGTCAGAAACGCTGACAGATTTGTAAAATTCGACACTTTCACAATAAAGTAAAAAGTAAAGTACCCCCGTCACGCCAAGTGATGTATTGGAAATATGGTGTTAGTGACCATAAGTTTTACAGACCTTCAGCACACGATTTTTGGGGTAATATGGTCGGTATTACCCCCGTGCCGCTTTACTTTCCCAGAAAAAAAATCCGGTACCCATTAATGGCTGGGGGCACCGGAAGACGTCGGTTGGGATTGAACCCTACCTCTTGTTCATTGTAGTCCAGTTCGCTAACCACTGACCTATTGCGGTTCCCCTTTCACAATAAATGGTAACATGATTCCAGAACTCAGATAAGTTGATGACACAGTCCTCCTCTCTAACATCGCAAAAGGATTCGATTAGTTTATTGAGTGTGTTAAAAACAACACAGTGAAGAGAAAAACCTCTCATCTAAACATACACAAAAGCCAAGACAATATTCTTTGACAGAAAAAAAGCTAACGCAAACCATGATCAACAGTGAAGAACTTGAAATTCAAATGACACAACGAGCTGGAAAGAAAAATAATGGAAAGTATGATTCCCAGGCGACGCATCAGGGACAGACCAAAAAGAAAGTGGTTTCAATACATCAAAGATACCTTGAAAATGACAACATAAGAAGTGGGAGATCTTGCTAACGACAATCTTTCAGACGGGCTGTATAGTGAATACAGGGTTGTACCAAGGTCATGCGCCATGATATATATATATATATATATATATATATATATATATATATATATATACATGTATATATATATATATATATATATATATATAGAGAGAGAGAGAGAATGAGAGAGAGAGAGAGAGGGGGGGGGGGGGGTAGATGCTCTGCACATTAGACCTCAGAGATGTTTTTGTCGCATGCGTAAAACATATTATATATAGAATCCACGCACCATTATAGGAGGATTCTAAAACTGAAGTTTTTGCTTGTAAAGTTTGGCTCATAAAGTAACATTATACAAATTTACAATGATTGCTATACATTTGAACTTCCTGAACTTCCGTGAGTTTTGAATTTCATGGTATTTTCACTTAACCCACTAAACTATTGCATTGCAGTGCATTACACGCATTGGACACATTATATCTTGGAGCTTTATAGTATCAATATTCAACTCATCAGTTAGCATAGGCATGTTTGATTGTTAAATCAATCCTATTGCTTTTTTAAAATTAACCATTGTAACATTGTTCTCTGTTCCTTCTGACCATGTCTATATCACTGCCCAGATATATAAGTGATTCTACATCATGGAGAGGTATGTCTACCAGTTCATTTGTCATGATTTTAGAAATTATCTGTCTTTATTTCGGACATCGATGCCGTGACCTTTCCTCAAATTTCCTTATATCTCGCATTTCAAAGTTTTTAATTTAGTAATTCATAAATGAGTTGTTATATATTTAATTAACAAATTAGCTGTCAATCTTGGAACTAATTTCTAATTTTATAAAAATTTTTACATTAAAAATTATATAATAATTTAAAAATAAAAACATAAGAAAGTGCAATTAAAACTATTCTTAACCACAACTGAGATTATTTCTAACCAAAGACTAAACTCACATTGTACAATCACAGTAACTTTCATGAATGATCAACTAATTTTTTTTTTATCCCACAAATTTGAGAAGAATACTCCTTTTAAAGAATGTATAGGATCAGAATGTTACGATGTCAATCCTTCACGGGGTTAATGTATTTTATATGTTGAATTGGTTGGTCTCGAGGCAAAACACCGGCCTCGAGACAGAGAGGTTGTGGGTTCAAATCCTGGCTATACCGGTTGGGATTTTTATTTATGATTTCTCTCTGCGACAACCACCCCTGGTCTCAGCAGCGAGGCCCGGCTTGAAACGTCATTTACTCATGGACGAAAAAAATATGACTTCATAGAGTCGGAGTTATCTGCCTGTGCGGCGAGGGACCCTGTGCACACGGCTGCCAAGGAAGAATGGATTAAAACGCAGAATTCATTTCCTAGTCTCAAGGGACTTTGTCAGAGGTAAAAGCTGGCGAACGAAGAAGAAAAGAACAAAAATATGTCCAGACTGCATGGACAGAAATGAAGATGCCAGAACGGAGCACTTTGCAGTGGGACGCTGAAGATTGACAAATCAATGCAGAACTGGAAACGTGTTCTATGTACAACGAGGATGATCTGTCGACAAAACTAAACTATTTGAAACATGTAAACTGTTATTTCCTACATCAACAAAAGCTGTACAGTCAGAACAGCAGCAGGTTTCACAGACCACTTCGAAGGTAGATCAGGTTTAAGGCAGGGGTGCGTGTATCCCCTCTACTGTTTAATACATATATGGGCTATATATGCAAGTTAGAAAATCCATCAGAGACAAAAGGAGATCAACAAACTTTTATTTGCAGACGATCAGGCACTAATACATGGAAAAATAGAAGACCTACAAGAACTTTTAAATAGACTCAACAGCACAGGCATAGAATACAACATGAAAATTAACATCAACAAAACAGAAGTCATGAATGTCACAAAAGAGAACCAGAACATCAACATAACAATAGAAGGCAGGCAACTAAAATAAGCACAAAAATTCAAATACCCAGGAAGTTTAGTGAAAAACGACAATTCACAAACATCAGAGAAGGACTCACGATGCAACAAAGCTTGTCAAATTATTGGACAGCTATCACCACTATTGTTCAACAAAGAAATAACTCTAGAGGCAAAACGGACACTCTACAAATACACAGCGAGCTGGAAAGAAAAATAATGGAAAGCATGATTCCATTGGGTGCCAAGTCAATCATCATCTCAATGTTTTGCTACCAATGCCAGTCCTGGACCCTAGATGCAAGAACAAAAAAAATAACATCTGCTGAGATGAAGTGTGTCAGACGAATCATAATCATTACTGTTATCTTGAGTTTGGGCCCTTAAATCAGAGCTGCAGAAAAAATACATACTATGGAGATGAATTATTATTACTGAATCCCAAAAAATTATTGAAGATAGAGAAACACGGAGAAGGTTGATGAAGTATGCCAGTAGTGCTCATACGAGTCACAGTGTCATCGGATGATGAAGAAGAAGATTATTCTCATCTATAAATATTTATTGTAGATTCTTGTCATTCATAATTTAGAACACTTCATTTAAAATTGTGCTTTCCTTGGCCTTTTTTACTTGAAAAGTTTAAAGTGAATCTCAACATTTAGGATATTCTTACGAATCCTAATGTATTTAAATCTGTTTATGTAATTTTCAGTTTTAACTTAATCTGACTTGTCTATCTTTTTTTTCCCAAATGTATAAACAGGTGTACTTTTGTTAACAAAGGTCTTGATTCCGTATGGCTGCAATTGGTAAATCAGATATTCCAGAATGTGCATCATATTTGGTGTGACGTAATGGAAGCTAATTGCATTGTCACTGCAGCAGTCTGGACCCTGTGAAAATAATATACTGCACGTTACGAAATTGTGTTGTAGATATGATCACAGATAATAATGTTCTGAGAGAATGTCTCCTGTTTTTTTACAAGATGAATGTTTAGTTATTAGCACTCTAGCTAAAATAATAAATTGACAATTGTAGAGTCAACTCACTAACTATATAAAGAGTAAAGATTACAGTGATAATCGCTGATTGTATTTTCCTAAACCGGTCGTACGCTAATAATAAAAGGCGAAATGACGAAGTTTTACATCACTTTGCAGCCCCTGTGTGACTCCCGGAGTTTCATTTTATTAAAAAAGGATGTTTAGATTCAAGAGGGCTAATGTGAGATCCAGGGAAGACGTGTGAACTGGTTTATCATTTCACAATTTCACATTGCTGGGAGATCTTATGTTCGATGTGTGACGGGGATTATCCGACGGCTAACTGTGTTTCATATGTTCGCATTTGAAGTCAAAAATGATGTCCTAATATCATCAAGCGCTATAAATAATAAAAAATAAAAAATGCGACGATCATCAATTTCAGGAGGACGTGAACTTCCGGTCAATATGATGGATAAGCGACAGGAACCGCTAAAGGCTGTCTGAAACGTGTTTCTTGTTGCATTTTCCTCATATTCCAAGTCCGGCTTATTGCAGGAGCTACTGCGTTAAGTGTTCTGAGTAGTATATTAATATTACGTGTTTAGGACATTTAATTTTTTCAAAATTTTTATTTTTTATTTTTCACTATCCCACTATATGTTTTATAATTTGGTTTGCCAATTTCATTTATTTGTTCTCTAATTTAACCACATTTATTTTTTTTTAACAAGTGATTGTATTTCTTTCATTTTTAGAGAGAATAAAATTCTTGAAATACTTTACAAGCAATTTAGGATTCTTCTATTGCTTTATCTACATCAAATTCACCATAACCAATTTTTTCAGATGTCTTTTTAAGGTGTCCAATTTTGTCTTGTTTGCCTTGTTGTTAACTTGTGGATTTTTAGTAATAATTTTTTCTAAATGTTTACTTCTTTCAGGAGCTTTTATACCAGATGTATTCTTTGCAATAAATTCACAATAACTGCATTTCTGTGGATTAAAAACTGTTTTCATTTTTTTCTTTTGAAACATTGTTTCATTAATATCATTAGAATATCTTTGTAAAGTTCTTTCAGATATATCTAAACTTTTTGCAACATTTTCTTTAGTCATCTTAGTATTTTCAGTTTTTTTTTTATTCATGGCTTTATCTATCATTGCCATTTTCTAAAAGTTTCCTAGTGTTCTCATATTTTCATTCACTGGAGAAGTATAATTTTTTATATATTCAATGAATGAAGTAATTTTTAATTATTTAAATGTAGTCACCGCGGTAATCAAGAATTTCTTTTATTTCAGTTAAATTTGTTTATAATTTCTCTGTATGATAAATTACTGTTTAATTGTAAAATTAAAACACTGTAACTATTACAAGTATTATAAAATCTTATATAATTTTAAATTGTTGTTTTGCTTCTGTTAAATTTTTCTTTTGCAAAACGAAGAAATTCTTTTTCTTTATTGTATCTACTTTTAAGAAAAGTTAACAAATATCCGAGATTATAATGATAACCTTTATTTCCTTTTTCAACATCATCTAAATAATTAAATATTTTATAACAGGCTTTAATAATTTCATCATCTGAACTTTCTCGATTTTAAATTTAACTTCTTTTAAATCACACGTTTCAAATAGCCTTTTCTCTAAATTTTTGGGAACTTTTTATTGCTTTGTTTTAATGGTGTTAGAATTTTCAAATTCAATATTTAAATTCCAGTTATTTTCTTTTAAAAATTTTTCAACATATTTTCTAAATTTATCTAGTTTGTCAACAGAAATATATTTTTTTAAATCTTATTTATTAACTCAATACATTTTTCTTCCATTTTTAAAATAGAACAAAAATTGTTTATAAAAAATGTTTCATATCAAAATGAGCAGACAAAAAATCTTTTTCGATGCTTGTGAGGATAATAATATTGAAACTGTTAAATTATTATTAAATACTGACAATGATGTTAATATAAAAAAATGGAAATACGCCATTACATTTTACTTGTGCGTATAACAACATCGAAATATTTAAAGTATTATTAAATTATAAAAATATATATGGAAACGCCAACTTTGTTATCGATGTTAATATGCTGAATGTTGATAAAGAAACTCCTTTACATATTGCATGTGAATTATGTAATTTTGATATAATTATATTATTATTAAACTATAAATATATTATTTTCTATTTACAAAATAACAAAAAGGAAACTCCTTATCATGTTTTGGATAACTTTAGTGATTATAAATGCTATATATTTTTTTAATAATATAGATTTAGAAAGTTTTTTGTTTGAAAGATGCTGATGATTTTATAAAGATTCTGATTCACCCTTATTATAAAGTTTATGAACCATACTATGAATTTCTAAAAGAAAAATTTAATAATAAAAGAAATAAAATAAAGCATTACAATAACTGTTCAGATATTAATAAATTAAAAAGGAAATATTCTCAAATATAATTAATTATTTATAAGAAGTATAAATATTTGTATTTTAATTTAGTTATTAAAACATTGTTTTCTGTAATTCTTTTTCATAAAATGAACCTACAATTTCTTTGTTATTTAAATCTTTAATTTATAAGTAATAGGATCTGGATAAATAATTGTATCTATTACAAAAATGTCTCATATCCAATGAGGTGTATAACCTTTTTCAAAAACTTTTTATTTTTGTAACTCTAACTCTATCACCAATTGAAAACGTAGGATTTAAAATGACTTTGTGGTATCTTTTTGAAGATTAAAACAATAGAGATTGTGTCTTACTATATTTTTATTAGATTTTTTACTACTTTCAACAGGAGTAATTTCTATTGATGTATGAAATGTGTTATTATAATCATCAACCAAATCATCTAAGATATTATAATATTTTGTGGTATTTTTAGCAGTGAAATATTGAAACATTGTTTCTTTCATAGTTTTATTCCATTATTCAACTACACTACTTTTCTCTTCATTTTCTGTAGAATCATCATCATCGTGTGCCCTCTCCGCAACTAAGTTTGGCTACCATGGATTGCCATTCTACTCTGTTTCATGCTTTGATGGTACAGGCTAACATAGATTGACTTGTCCATCTTTTGATGTTACTCGTCCATGTTAGTCTTGGTCTGCCTCTGCCTCTTTTGCCTTGTATTTATTCCTTCCAATATTAATTTTAGTAGGCTGTTGTGTCTTTTAACATGCCTCAAAAATTGCATTTGTCTTGTCTTAATTGTGTTCAGCAGTTCTCTATTTATTTTCAGTTGTTTTAAAACTTCATCGTTTGTTATCTTTTGTTTCCATACAATTCTACCTATTCTTCTATAAATCCACATTTCAAAGGCTTCAATTTTCTGTTCTGTTTTCTTGTCTAATGTCCATGTTTCTGAATACAGGAATATTGACAAGATGTAACATTTTGCCATTCTTAGTTTCAGCCCTGCTGATATTTGTTTTGTTGTTAGTATATTTTTCATGGCATTAAAATTACTTTTTGCCATACCTATTCTTTTGTTTATTTCAGTTTTGCATTTTCCATCATTGGTTATAGTATGTCCTAGGTAGTTGTAACTCTGGACTGTCTCCAGATGTGCTCCCTCAACTGTGGTATTTAATTGTAGGTCTTGAGAATTTTCTTTATTTATGATCATAGTTTTAGTCTTTTTGATATTCATTTCTAGTCCATATTTTTTGCTTGTGTTTATCACATTAAGCAATTGTTGTAGGTCTTTAGGATTTTCTGCTAGTAGAACAGTATCATCAGCATATCTCAGGTTATTGATTATCTTTCCATTAATGTTTAGACTTGGTATCTCTGAGATGTTTTTAAAGATTTGCTCAGTGTATAGATTGAACAAGCTTGGTGATAGGATGCATCCTTGTCTTACTCCTCTTTTTATGTCCATGGGTGTAGAGTTCTCCATGTTATATCTTATTATTGCTGTTTGCTCCCAGTACAAATTACATATTAGTCGTATGTCTGTGTCGTCTAGGTTTATATCCTTTAGGCAGTCTATGAGTTGGTTATGGTGTACTCTTTCGAAAGCTTTGGGGTAGTCTATAAAGCAGGCATATATTGGTTTGTTTACTTCTGTGTACTTTTCAATCAATGTTCTCATGCTGAATATGGCTTCTTTTGTCCCACTGTTTTTCTTGAATCCAAATTGTTGCTTCTCTAATTCAGTATTGATTTTATTCTGAATCCTTCCCTGTATAACTTTTAGTAACATTTTTGTTACCTGGCTCATTAGTCTTATTGTTCTGAAGTCACTACATTCAACTGCACCATTCTTTTTAGGCAATGCAATGAAAGTTAATGTTTTTAGATCGTTTGGTATGTATCCTGTATGGTATATGTCATTGCATATGTCTGTGATCACTTCGACGCCAAACTCTTCTAGAGCCTGTATCATCTCTATCTGTATATTGTCAGGCGCTGATGCTTTTCCCTTTTTCATTGTTTTTATGGATTTTTCTACTTTCGATTTCAGGATTTTATAGTTGTATGTACATTTTATGTTCGCTTTTTGTCCCTTTCGTCATGAAATAATTCTGTTATATATTCTTGCCATCTATCTATTATATCTTTGTTGTCTGATAGCATTTTTCATTCTTTGTTTGCTATACATCCGATTCCTGCAGCTTTTTTGTCTTTATTCGTCATTCTCTTTATCTGTAGAATAAATAGACGAAATTTCACTCTGTGAACCTTTGAATAAATTCTTAACATCTTTATTATAAAATTCTTTTCCTTTGTCTATCCATAATTTTTCTGGTTTTCTTCCTTCTTTAAATATATGTTTAAAAGCTTCTGAAACATTTTCACCAATTTCATTTTTTAAAGGAATCATCCAATCATATTTACTAAGTACATCTATAACTGTTAATAAATATTTATAACCTTTATTTTGTTTAGAATAAGAAGACATATCAACTAAATCAACAGCCCATTTTTGATCTACTTCTTTCACAATAAATCTTCTTTTTTAAAACTTTTTAATGATTGGTTTATGAAGTTCATCAGCTAATTCATTAATAAATTTCATATTTTTAATTTTGGTTTCCTTCCTAAGGCTCTTTTTTGAAAATTGCCCATACCTAATGCAATTTTTCCTTTTATAATATTACTAACAATTACTTTATAAAATCTTTCTCTTATAGTAGGGTTTAAAATATTTAAATTTTGTAACATCTTGTTATAAAAAAAACTTCATTTCTAATTTTTCTATCTTCATTTTGTAAATAACAAATATCATGATGCATAGCAGCTTCATCAGCTCTATTAATTGGTTTACTCCTTTCATTAGGTGTAAAATCAGGTAGATTTCCATATGGATCTTTTAATCTTTTCTTTAAATTAGTTCCAGGTCCTGTAAAATTATGTCCAGGTAAATGTAATTCAAATGGGAGTTTATTAATTATTGAATTTAATTTTCGTCCTTGAATAAATTCATATTTTACAGTTCCACACACAACACATTTTTCTCTTAACATTTCTCTATTGTTTTTACTTTTAGCTTGTATTAAATCTAATGTATCTGTTTTCTTTTTACATTTTACGCAGAAAATATCAGCCATTTTATAATAATTAAAAATGATAGAACAAAGTTCTGATAACGCAGTAAATTTACCAAATGAACCATTTTCTAATTATCAACTTTTAGAAGCTGTTAAAAAATTAAAAATACCAAATTTCAGTGGAGTATTATTGCGAACTGAATTACCTAACAAGCCAAGAAAAAAAGAATGTGGTATTATGAATATAGAAGGAGATATCACCGATGAAACAAAAGGAACTCATTGGATTCTTCTTCTACCTTTTAGCTCCCAGTGGAGCATAGGTCTTCAACAAACACTTTCCAAGTCGTTCTGTTTTTTGCAATTCTTTTAAGATCATTCCATGTCTTCCCCATCATCTTCATCTCTGCTTCAATCTGTCTTCTCCAAGAATTCCTTGGTCTTCCTCTTTGTCTTTTCCCCTGGGGATTCCAAAAAAGGGCCTGTTGTGTAATACTCTCAGTTGGTTTCCGTAGTGTGTGTCCTATCCATCGCCATCGTCTTCGCTGTATTTCTTTATCCACTGGTATTTGACCGGTACATTTCCATAATTCCACGTTTGTGACTTTGTCCTGCCATTTCCATCCCTTTATTCTGCGCAAGCATCCATTAATGAAAGTCTGTACCTTCGTGATTGTCAATTTTGTTATTCTCCATGTTTCACAGCCATATAATAGAACCGACTTAACATTGGAGTTGAAAATTTGTATTTTTGTATTTAGCCTAATTTCTTTGGATTTCCATATGTTTCCCAGTGCAATGAAAGCTCCTCTTGCTTTTGATATCCTTATTTTGGTATCGTTTTCTGTTCCTCCCTCTTTATCTATATTACTGCCCAGATATATATAAGATTGTACGTCTAGTAGAGGTATTTCTCCTAGTTTTATTTGGTTATTGCCAACTGCATTAATTCTCATAATGTTGGTCTTATCTCTATTAATCTTTAGTCCTAGCTGTTGTGATCTCTCATCTAATATACTCATTTTATCTTGCATCTGTTGGTGGCTGTGTGATAGGAGAGCTATGTCATCAGCAAAGTCTAAATCATCAAGTTGTTTGGTCAGTGACCACTGGATCCCATTTCTGTTGTTTTGAGTTATTTTCATAATCCAATCTATGGCCAGTAGAAAGAGAAATGGAGACAGAAGGCATCCTTGCCTTACTCCTGTTCTTATTTCAAATGCTTCTGTAAGCTGTCCTTCATGCACCACACTACATTTTGTTCCTTCATACACATTGTTTTTATCAGGTTAATAAACTTTATGGGGATTCCATAATGACTCAGCAACTTCCAAAGCATTCTTCTGTCTAAACTATCAAATGCCTTTTCGTAATCTATGAATCCAATATAAAGTGGGGATTTTAGTTCTAAACTTTGTTCAACTATTATACGTAGAGTAGTTATTTGATCAGCACATGATCTGTTCTTCCTAAAACCTGCTTGTTCATCTCTCAAGTGTTTCTCTATAGCCTCTTTTAGTCTCTCCAGAATGATTCTGCCTAATATTTTTCCTGGCACTGATAGTAGCATAATTCCCCTATAATTTGTGCACTCCTGTAAACTTCCTTTCTTTGGTAGTTTGATCATATAACCTTCTCTCCAGTCTTTAGGTATTTCTTCCCTCTCCCAAATTTTATCCAATAGATTATGTAACATCTTGGTAGAGGTGATAATATCTGCTTTGATGGCTTCCGAAGGAATTTCATCTGGTCCTGTGGCTTTACCATCTTTTAACAGTTTGATGGCTTTCATTATTTCTTCTTTGCTTGGTTTTCCGCAGTTAACGTGTAATTCTTCTTCTGCTGGTAGTATATCTGGAGGATTATTTGAGCCAGGTCTGTTCAAAAGTTCTTCAAAGTGCTCCTTCCATCTCTCCATTTGTTCCTTTATATTACTAAGCAGATTTCCTTTCTTATCTTTGATAAAGGCGTTGATCTGTTTGTATTTTCCACCTAATTTCTTTGTGCTGTTGTACAGTTCTTTCATATTCCCTTTATTTGCTGCTTCTTCTGCCTCTTTAGCTAATTCATCTATATATTTCCTCTTATCCCTTTTAATGCATCTTCTCACTTCTTTGTTCACCTCTGTGTAAGCTTCCTGTGTCTTGGCTTTATTACTTCTTGTTTTGCTTTTATTTATGTCTGCTTTCTTGTTCTTTCTTTCTTTAATTTTATCCAGGGTCT
This sequence comes from Megaustenia siamemsis, assembly GCA_032433765.1. Classification (NCBI taxonomy): domain Eukaryota; kingdom Metazoa; phylum Mollusca; class Gastropoda; order Stylommatophora; family Ariophantidae; genus Megaustenia; species Megaustenia siamemsis. The sequence goes on from JAVIAB010000092.1 coordinate 129,659,312, forward strand.
CTGCTGTCATCCATGCCTTATTCTGGCGTTCTCTTTTCCCCAGTGTTTCTTCGCATGTCTCTTTCCATATATTTTTTACCTGTTTCCAATGATCTTCTATATTTATTGTATTTTCTAGTTGTTGGAGGACTTGGTATTTGTTTGATATTGTGACTGCGAATTTATCTTTAATTCCTTGTTCTTTAAGAAACCCTACATTGAAATACGTTCTGCCCTTATTCGTTGTAGTATACCTTTTTAATTTAATTTTAAGTTTGGCTAACAGAAGATGATGATCAGAAGCTATATCTGATCCTCTATATACTTTTACATCCTGTAAGGATGACTTAAACTTATTATTAATACATATGTGATCAATTTGATTTTCCGTTCTATGATCTGGTGACACCCATGTAGCTTTGTGTATTCTTTTATGTTGGAATATTGTTCCTCCTAGGCTCATTTGATTAAGGGCGCAGAAATTCACAAATATCTCTCCATTCTCGTTTATATCTCCAAGTCCATGTTTTCCCATAATCTCTTCAAAGCCTCTGTTGTCTGATCCTACCTTAGCATTTAGGTCTTCCATCAAGATTATAATATCCTTGGCTCGTCTTGCATCCATCTGGCATTGTAGCTGTTTATAAAAATCATCTTTAACTGAGTCATCTTTATCGTTGGTTGGTGCATAGCATTGTATAATGTGTAATTTTATTTTGTTTTTGGTTGTTCTAAATGTTGCTCTCACCAGTCTTGGTCCCACTGCCTCCCATTCTATTAGTGTCTTCTGTGCATTCTTTGATAGCATTATAGCTACCCCTTCGCTATGTTGTGCTCCTGGTTCCTGGTGTCCTGATGATAAAATCATCTCCCCTGTATTCAATTTTATTCTCTCCGCTCCCAGCCATCTTGTTTCACACATTCCCAGAATATCTATCTTGTAGTTGTTCATTTCTGCTGCCACTTGTGCCGCTTTTCCCTGTTCGTTAAGGGTACGAACATTCCAGGTGCCAATTCTGGATGATTTCCTGGTAGACAAAGGGTGAGTCGGCAACCCGGACTCTATATGGCTTTCTCCGGATTGCGTCATACGTCTCTTAGACAGAGAGCCCTTCTCTTTCCTGGTTGACGGATTTACTTTATCTTTCTTTGACTTGTTCATGTTTGTGAAGTTTTTTCGGCTTATTTTTTTACAGTATGGGATAGCCAGTCCCATGCCTAACCCTCCTTTCTCGCCTCTTACGAACATGCCTGGTAGGGTACAGCGCCGCTATTCTTTACTTCCCTTTCGGGCCCCGGCAGCGCACGGGCGAAAATCCAACTCATTGGATTGCTTGTTAAAAAAATAATAAAAGAAAAGAATATTTTCACAGTTATGGAAGTCAACCTCGTTTAAAACTGATTGATTATCTTCGAGAAAAAACCGGGTGATATACAATATCATACCGAGCAAATGGGTGTCCGGTTAGCGCAATCGATAGGCGGTTGGCTTACCACGGCAACAGCCGGGGTTCGTAATCCTGGCGAGGACACCTGGGTTTTACTAATTCCCTAAAAATTAGTAGGAGCCGCGATAGCTCAGTGGTTAGTGAACTGGACTACTACGGACAAGAGGTAGGGTTCGATCCCAACCGACGGCTCCGGGTTCACCCAGCCTTAAATGGGTACCGGATTTTTTCTGGGAAAGTAAAAGCAGCACGGGCGTAATACCGACCACATTACCCCAAAAATCATGTGCTGAAGGTCTGTAAAATATAGGGTCACTAACACCATATTTCCCTATACGCCACTTGGCGTGACGGGGGGTACTTTACTTTACTATACCGAGCAAATACAAGATCATAATAGAGTAATTTGTGGACATTTGTGCTTACAATTTTTACTACTTAAAAATGCCGGTAGATAAATTTGGTTTAATGGGAGATGATTCTTCTTCTATTTTAGATAATAGTGATATTAAAAATAAACTGATAATGTTTATATTTTAAAACCAATATATGCCTGCTTTATAGACTACACCAAAGCTTTCGATAGAATACACCATAACCAACTCATAGACTGCCTAAAGGATATAAATCTAGACGACATAGAGATACGACTAATATGTAATTTGTACTGGGAGCAAACAGCAATAATAAGATATAACAAGGAGAACTCTACACCCATGGACATAAAAAGAGGAGTAAGACAAGGATGCATCCTATCACCAAGCTTGTTCAATCTATACACTGAGCAAATCTTTAAAAACATCTCAGAGATACCAGGCCTAAACATTAATGGAAAGTTAATCAATAACCTAAAATATGCTGATGATACTGTTCTACTAGCAGAAAATCCTAAAGACCTACAACAATTGCTTAATGTGATAAACATAACAAGCAAAAAATTTGGACTAGAAATGAATATCAAAAAGACTAACACTATGATCATAAACAAAGAAAATTCTCAAGACCTACAATTAAATATCACAGTTGAGGGAATACATCTGGAGACAGTCCAGAGTTACAACTACCTGGGACATACTATAACCAATGATGGAAAATGCAAAATTGAAATAAACAAAAGAATACGTATGGCAAAAAGTAATTTTAATGCCATGAAAAATATACTAACAACAAAACAAATATCAGCAGGGCTGAATAAATAGGCAATTTAAGAATGGCAAAATGTTACATCTTCTCAATATTCCTGTATGGTGCAGAAACATGGATATTAGACAAGAAAACAGAACAGAAAATTGAAGCCTTTGAAATGTGGATTTATAGAAGAATAGGTAGAATTGGATGGAAAGAAAAGATAACAAACGATGAAGTTTTAAAACAACTGAAAATAAAAAGATAACTACTAAATACAATTAAGACAAGACGAATGAAATTTTTGGGACACGTTAAAAGACACAATAGCCTACTAAAAGTAATATTGGAAGGGAAAATATAAGGTAAAAGAATCAGAGGCAGACCAAGACTTGTGACTACAGCAAATTTAATTTTTTAAATTTAAATTGTTATATTTACTAATTTATATATTTTTGCAACTGTAGAAAATATAATTTTATTTTCTATTTATTATTTTTATATTTATTAGTTTTTACATATCTATTTTTGCAACTACAGCAAATAAAATTTTATTTTTTTTTAAAAATGTTATATTTCACTCGAGTGGGGGGGGGGGGAATTAACAGTGAAAAATAAAATTAATAATATTGAATGCTTACGATGAATGACGATATCGTATGACAGAGAACAGATGGCAGTGTTCACATTCTTGTTTTTGGCGTGTGCTGAGACTGCTATAATGTGGACTACAGCTATCTTTCTTTGTTTGGAAGATGAGATAGTAATTCGGATGATTCCATTGGCACGGGAGGTTAAGCAATTATGAATTTTAATTCGTTTGCAGTGATACCGGGGCTTACCATAACCGTAACCATAACCAAAGATAACAGTAAAATAAAGAAGATTATATATCAACAAACTAGAGTAATAGAGCAGAGAAAGATACAATAACTGCAGATATAAATAGACTTTATGATGTAAATTTTATGTGTTTGTCATGGTGCCTTTTTGGAATGAAAACCTTTGCACTAGGCCAAACAATGCTGTCGTTGGAGATCTATCTTCTGGCATCCCCTGCAACTCAACTTTGGTTCCAAATGTAAGGACCTTGTCCTTCCTTCGGAACGCTTCAAAGAGAAGCACAGAGAGGGTGTGGGAGGGGGAGGGGGGGGTGAGGTTTAGTGCGTCTTGGGAAAAGCACTATCTGGGTATTATTGGTCCAGGCATAGCAAACAATGAATGTCCCATTGATGGAGTCCCTAAGGCAGTTCAGTGTTGATTTCAACATTGCTCTGGCAACTCCTGCGGCGCAGTTGACACTAAACTGTTCTTGCCCTGCTAGACCTTTGGAAATTGTTTATATTCGAGCTATGGACTAAGCAATGTTTACATTGAACAACACGATATATGTTATTGCAGCGAGTTGGCAGATTTTTGAAAATGTTTTCAAGGTTTGAACATAAATGTTTGTTCACAGTTCGTCAACCTTTGCTGTAGATAAAGTCGTTAATTCGATGGCTTCGTTTCGGACGTTTGTGACCTTGGTAGCTAAGGACCTAACTTGTGCAAACGGATGGCATTGGCAAGGATCATTTTGAATCTATGAAGTGGGCTCATTTTGTGTTTAACTCAAAAGCATATGTGCTTTTTAACCAAAGACCTTTTTTGGGGGACTCAATGAAGATATCCCCGATGGAAGAATAAATTGTATTATTAGTCCCATAAATGATTCGCTTCCAGAGGTTTATGATGTAAACAAAGCAGTTTTGTCATTGCAAGTGAATAATGTCCACACCTATAATTGGTCAGGATTGTGTAGCACCAGCAGCTTTATAGCGAACACAGAAAACATCACAGGATTGTGCTGTTCTGAAACAGCTATGCCATGCTACCCTAGAATTGCCTTTAATGGGATCACAATGACCACAAACCACTCTCCATGTGTGTGCCACATATTTACACCCCAGAAAGAAATACTGAATATAACAACATCATGTGCCGTCTGTGATATTAATGACCACAGACCAGGAGCCTCCACTATGATTGATACAACTGTTGCACCAAGCATTTCATCAGCAGAGCCATATCTATGGAATGTTAATCTGACATTGTTCTTGAATGATGTCCAAGTTAATGAGACATCAGAATCGTGTGGCGGCAGCTACAAGAAGGGAGCGGAGAACATCAAGTTCTGCTGCTATAAAGGAGTACTTGCCTTGCTATCCCAGAATTGCTTTAAATGGAATCACTGTGGTTGAAAACTTCTCCTCTTGTGTAAACTACACATTCACATCCAAGAGTGAATCAGTGAAGGTCACAAAATCATATTCTCTCTGTGGTTTTACTAACTACAGGTCATGTGGCTTCTGTTGGATTGGAAATGATAACTTACCACCACTGTGTGTCTATATGTTTGGAATTGGAGTCATCAATGATGGCCTAACATCATCAAGTGATATGACGATCATCATTTTCGGGAGGACGTGAACTCCCATGGTATATAGTGGATAGGTGGCAGGAACCATTGAAGGCTATGTCTGAAAAGTGTTCCTTCTTGCAGTTTCCTCATATTCCAAGTCCGGCTTGTTGCAGGAGCTACTGAGTTGAGTGCTCTGTGCACACCGTGAGCTGTGTGTCTCATCCGTTTTGATCCTGCTTCGATATCCCGCTTGTTTACGATGAATGATGATATCGTATGCCAGGGAACAGTTGGCTGTGGTCACTTTCTGCGCGGTTTCGCCTTATGTCTTTTGGCGTGTGCTGAGACTGCTACGATGGGGACTACAGTTACCTTTCTTTGTTTGGGAGATGAGTTAGTAATTCGGATGATTCCACTGGCACGGGCGGTTGAGCAATTATGGATTTTAATTCCTTTGCTGTGATACCGAGGCCTTCCATAACCAATAACCAATAATAACCTTTGGATCGCTCGGCTGCGTGGAGTGAAGAAACATGTTGCATGGGTAACAACTTGTTTTTTTTCTTCTTTTTTTTTTCTGCCCAAGCTCGCGCCCTGGAGAGAACACTCCGGAATTGCCATTTTGGTGTCGACAAGTTACCATCCACACCTGCCACACAAGTGAAACCAACAACCAAGAAACACAACCTTGGCGTGTCTGGCAAAACAGCAAACTGACAATTAAAACAAAAGCCGAAATGTACAATGCCGGAAAAATTAGTATCCTCCTGTATGGCAGCGAATCTTGGACGATCTTTGTAAAGCTGGAGAGAAGGCTAAATGCATTACATATGCGATGTCTGCGCCGTATTCTTGGTATCACCTGGAAGGATAAAGTGACAAACGTGGAGGTCATGACTTGCACAGGCCTACCGAATATGCTTATCAAACAACGTAGATTACGCTGGCTTGGCCATGTACACCGTATGAAAGATGGCCGCATACCAAAAGATATACTCTACGGACAACTGGCAGGTGGTAAAAGAACTCGGGGGCGCCCAAAACTTCGATTTGTAGATGTATGTAAACGCGACATGAAGACTCTGAACATAAACCCTGCAGCATGGGAAGACATAGTTGTAGACAGCAATCTCTGGAAACACTCTAAAGGTTCACCTCAAACAAGAAGCAGACAGATTCATAGAGAAAGAGAATACACGGCGAAAGAAAAGAAAAGAAAAAATAAAATTTCTAGGGGCGCAGTAAATCCATAGTCAACTATGACTGACGAAGGCTACTACTATAGCAAGCAAACAGAAATGTCAGTTCCATCGTCGTTAGAACACAGCAGAAGGAAAATACCATCTCTTATACTCGGTACATGTAACGTTAGGAACATGTGTCCTGGATTAAATAAAACCAACCTAACGAATGCAAAAAACATAAGGAAAACATCCCTCATCTTTTAGGAGCTGCAGAGGCTACTTACCATCAAATAGCAAGTCAAAGTAATCAACTCTAAAGTCTAACAATGGAGGCGAAGGCGCGCCTCCCAGCACCAGAGCTGGAAGTTGTCAGCGACCCACAGCTGATGGCTTGCGCCAGGATCGGTGAACCAAAACCATCCAGAACCTGCTCCACCTCTCCGTGGTGCCTCCAGTAACAGACTAACCTGTGCAGGGCTCGAAGATGGAAGACAACCCGATACTCAAAAATGTCGTGCTGAAGTTGGATGTGTTGGGCCGAAAGGTGCAAATATAACAGTTATACTGCAAACCACTACACAACGCAGACACATCCACTACGTCCTTGTAAGGGCGGATGATGAAGAGTAATATTCTAGTCTACCACGATACCCTAGAATACTTTAGTCATCGGGCGAACGCAACCAACCAACCACCAAGTCTAACAATGAGCCAAACTACCATCCATCATGGCAACACTTAGGAGTCGGAGAATAATGTAGCTGCAAGAAGAATTACAAACCTTCGCATTCCCAAACAAATATTGTATGTCGAAATTAAGGACGGAAAGAGACCAGAGGTCAGACCAGTTCTGAGATATAAGGATGTTTGCAGGGCTTCCTTGAGGGAATTCTCTGTCAGTGAAAAAAATTGTTTTTAAATCTGGCTGCAGATCGTACACATGGAGAACAAACGTAACAAAATGGCACAGCAACTTTCGAGGCAGTTAAAAAAAAAAAAAAGTAAAGTACCCCCGCGCACGAAGTGAAGTATAGGGAATATAGTGTTAGTGACCATACATTTTACAGACCTTTAGCATATGATTTTTGGGGTAATGTGGTCGGTATTACGTGCCGCTTTACTTTCCCCCCAAAAAAAATCCGGTACCTATTAAAGGCTGGGTGAACCGGAGCCGTCGATTGGGATCGAACCCTACCTCTTGTCCTTTGTAGTCCAGTTCACTAACCACTGAGCTAACATTCGAAGCAGCGCTGATATCAAATTCAGAAGACAAAAGACAAACAAGAGAATGGAGACGAAGCCAGACACTCCGAATAAATCTTGTTCTTTCTGCGGATGGATCAGTCTTTCCAATATTGGCATATTCAGTCACGAGAGTAGCTGTTCAGTAAAGCAGCATCCAACGTAAGACACACATATTTTTACCAAACTACTGACTTATCATGTTTTCTTGCTACCAACGTCTGTCAAAACGCCAAAGGCCTTATTAGGCCAAAACAGGTTAAAAAAAAAATACTTAAAAAATACATGTTTTTTAAAGCATGTGATTTTCAAGTTTATTTATTATCAACAGTATGTTATTTTGGCATTGTGTTTATTCAAATATAACATGTCTGCTTATCAATTATAAAAAATAAACCCTTAATTATTTTAATTAAAACCCTTTTTTCCTCCTCTTCATTCACCCGACGAGTAATCTTCTACATCGTCCGTAATTATAAATGGGGGATGTATATACTTCGTGTTGTCATCTACAGCGAACTGCGGTATTTGTATCGACTTGTCACTTCTGACACTGGTACAGCATTTTTGGGTGCCAGGTTGTTTTATTTTTCATTTCCTACTCGCCGTGCCTGAATAGCTAGTCTGTTCCAGGGGCACTGCTAGTAAATAAACTTGGAACCTGTACAGTTCGGGTCAATTCAGAGGAAGAGGTATGTTTGCAGCACTCGGAAAAAATGACAAATAATCAACAACAGAAAAAAATATGGACCAAGGCAGGATCGAACCCGTACTCAGTGGCACAGCGCCTTGCTACGAAAAGCCAAACGCCAGGGAACACTGGCACTCAGCTAACTAAAAAATTAGCTTCGTAGGCAATGTCTTTTCGCGAAGGCTTTCCCATGACTATAGCATAAGGCTGCGATCACAGCTCGGAAATATTTTTCCTGTTAAGACAAGTATCTCCCGGATAGGGTAGGGCTGAATACTTGCGTTGCAGACAAACATTTAGGACGAAACAGCACGAATAGTAATTTCCAGTGGTTTAGACTGGAGACAAATAATAATAAATGAATATTATTATAGAGGGAAACTTCCGAGGCGAAAATCAGTGAATCAATTCAGAGGAAGAGATATGTTTGCAGCACTTGGAAAAAATGACAAATAATCAACAACAGAAGTTCGGGTCCACGGATGCTGATAAATGCAGCGAGCCATGACATACTGACCACATTCCGCCCACGTTTATTGGAGGGATGTGTGGTCTAAATATAACTCAGCGAATAATTTCACAGGTAGAGGTATGTTTACAGCACTCGGAAATAATAGCAATAATCAACAACAGAAACAAAACAAAGAACAATATATGTTCCATAGCAGGATCGAACCCGCACTCATTGGCATAGCGCCTTGCAACGAAAAGCCAAACTCTAGGGAACACTGCCAACTTAGCTAACTAAAAAATTAGCCATCATTGGCGATGTCTTTCACGCAGCTGTTCTCATGACAATAGCATAGGGCTGCGATCACATCTCGGGAACAAATTGTATATCTGTATTTTTTCCTATTATGACAAGTATCTCCTGGATAGGGTAGGGCTGAAAGTGGTCCCTAGCGTTTGGCTTCTCGTGGCAAGGCGCTGTGCCAAGGAGTACGGCTTAGATTCTGCTTCGGACATAATATAGTTCTATGTTTTCTTTCTGTTGTCGATTATTTGCCATTTTTTCTAAGTGCTGAAAACATACCCCTTCCTTTGAAATGATTCGCTTATTATCGCCTCGGAAGTTTTCCCTTAAATATAACACACCAGCCTCTATACAGGAAGGTCCCAGGTTTGAACCCCATCGTCATCATCATCATCATGTGCCATACCGGTTGGCGTAGGCGATCATGTCCTTCTACAATCTTCTATCTACAGTGCATCGCATCAGTCCTGTTGTTGACTGTTTTCCATGTCATAACACCAAGCTATCCAGTATTTTCTCTCTTTGTCGTCCGCGATCTCTCTTTCCTTTTATTTTGCCAGTTGTAACCAAGTATTCCAACTTTCCTCTTCTCATGATGTGCCCGAAAAAAAATGTTGATTGTTTCTTTCTGATGTTTTTTAGGAGCTGCCTTTTTGTGTTGGCCTCTTTGAAAACTACCTCATTGGTCTTTTTAGCTGTCCAGGGAACTTTCAACATTCTTCTGAGAAATCCCATATCTGTGGCCTCTAATCGTCATTTCATTTGTTTGTCTACTGTCCATGATTCGCTCCCATAGGTCAGTATTGGTTCTATATAGCACCGATGAACTCTCTTTGTCATTTCTGTTGACATAGATTAGTTGCATGAGATATTTTCCATTTTCTGAAATGCTATTTTGGCCTGACCTATTCTGCTTTTTATTTCCGTGGTGCATCTTCCATCCGATGTTATTATTGTGCCAAGGTATTTGACGCGTTGCACTTGTTTCAAATTTGTCCTGTTTATTTTTATGCTGCATGATGGTGGTGATTGTTTCTTCGATATAACCATTACTTCTGTTTTCTTACTATTCAGACTGAGACCTTTTTTGTTGTTTTCTTTTACTATTATGTCTATCATTTCTTGTAGTTCACTCTATGTCTCTGCTATTAGGACTGTGTCATCCGCATATCGCAAATTATTTATGATATGACTGTTGACTTCAATTCCTTTTTTGTCTACTATTGATCTCATATGTTTGCTGTAAAGTGAAAACAAATCCGGCGACAGAACACAGCCTCGTCTGACTCCTTGTTTTATAAGTTGAAATTGTCCTGTTTGATTATTAATTCATATAGCTGCCGTTTGTTGCCAGTACATGTTTTTTTTATGATTCGCAGATCCTTGCCATCAATGTTTAATTTCTCCAGCATATTGATTATTTCCACATGCTTTACTTTATCAAATGCTTTTGTGTAGTCTATAAAGCACATATATAGATCTTTCTTTACCTCTATAGATCTTTCTATAAATGTTCTTAAGATGTATATTTCATTATTGGTGCCCTTTCCTTTCACAAATCCACATTGCTCCTCACTTATTTCTAGTTTAATTTTGTTCTTTACACACCTCATGATGATTGTTAGTAATATTTTAGTCATATGGCTCATGAGACTAATAGTGCGATCGTCTTCAGAATCAGTGGCGCCTGACCTCTACGGTATGGCTACAAAGATAGATTTTAGTAAATTTTCAGGTATGTGTCCAGTGTTATATATGTCATTGAGTATTTTTGTTATGACTTGTACTCCTGTAGAAGAGAATTGCGCACCAAAGGAGGTAGAGGCAAAATTGATGCAATACAGTGCACATAAAGAGAGAAGTGACGTGGAAAAGAGATGACGTAGAGAAATAGGATGACGTAGTTTGCTGGACGGTTGGAAAGGAGAGGATAATATAATTCAGTTAGAGATCGGCAGCCGCAGAGAGCAATTGGAAATTGAGAGTCATGTAAGGCAAGAACGACAGTAGAAGCCTATAAGCAGAGAACAGTTGGGATACAAACCCAAGAGGACAGCTTGAGATAAAAGGAGGAACAAGCAGAGAGGTCCAATCAGCAGATGAGTATAAAACAAATGCCAGCAGCAACAGACAATTAAGGAACTGGTCTAACAGAAGTAACGGAACCGGCAACAGCCATAGATAGAGTAGGGAGGGCCGTTCGATTTGGAACGGTCCAACTTAAATTAGCTGACAACCAGCAATAGATAGAGTAGGGAGGGCCGTTCGATGGGGAACGGTCCAACATAAGCGAGTGACAAAAGCATGAAATGGAAGCCCAAGGAGATAGCTTGAGATAAAAAATGGAACAAGCAAGGAACGGCTGAACAGTTAGTAATAGCAACAATTAGAATTCTGACAAGGAGAGACCAGCGGGCAACAGCAATTAATAGAGCAGGGAGGGCCGTTCGATGGGGAACGGTCCTACAAAAGTTAGCGTCGAACACGAATAGGAAGATTAGAATAGAATAAATAATAATATAATAGAGAATGAAAGGAGAGAAATTGAATAGATAAACAACGATTGTCATGACAGAAGATGTGAGAAAAGAAGAAATAAAGGCAGCCGATCAATGGTCAATGTGTTATCGATGTGTTATTAATTGTTGTTATGTATAACACGCAGAAAAGTCTCTCAAGTTGGTCGTAAGGGACGAACGGAACAAGCTGTTGAGAAAGAAAAGCAAACACACAAAGTTCAGTCTCTCACCAAGTTCAGTCTCTCAATAAAGTCACGAGAGTGTATGCACGCACAAGTGTAAGTAGCAGGCACACATGCAAAAGGGGTCTCAAAAGGTGACGACAAAGGACGTCGAACATCATAAAACGGACATCGTACTTCATTAAAGCATTAAAACATAAAACGACTAATTTAAAGAAGGGGTCACAATTGGTACCCGTGGCCTTGTCGATAACCTGAGGGCAACCGAAGTATTAGACTAGTGTGATGACGGGAGTCACGAGCAACATCCCAGGTGCCACGAGCGACAGCCCAGGAGCCACGACAACAGCCCAGGTGCCAAGAGCGACAGCCCAGGAGCCACGAAAACAGCCCAGGTGCCACGAGCGACAGCCCAGGAGCCACGACAACAGCCCAGGTGCCACGAACGATAGCCCAGGAACCACGAGCAACGTACAGGTATCTCGAACAACGATCCAGCAGAGGCCAGGGACCAGCAATCAAGAATAGACAAAGTTAAGGTGAGAAAGACAATATTAGCTTACAAAATGTGTATCTAGGAGAAAGAAAATATGAACTGACTAAGTGTGTTTCTAAGATAAAGAAAATATTAACTAACAAATAATGTTTCCAGGATTTACAATATGGTGTTTTAACGATTTACAACAAATAGAGACATTTTTAATTGTTGTGTGTAAAAAAATTTTGCATCCACAGAGTAGTTAAAATTGTAATAATATTGTACCTTGTTTGATGTTAAACATAGAAAAAGAGAATGTATCAAAGTGATAATATATATTAACAAACATACGTATAAAAATAATTGAGTAGTAGAGAAAATAGTAGGTAACACTGAGACGGAGATAAGCCGACATAAATGCCGAAAAGAGGAAATAGAGGAATAGAGACAATGAGTCAAGAGGAGAATATGCGCCAGACATTACACATGATGGGAAAAGCGATAGAAAAACTAGGAAACAATCTACAAATACAAGAGATAACAACGAGAATACCAATTTTTTCTGGTGAGACAGAAACATTTGATACATGGTCCAGAGCAGTAGAATATTGGTGTAAAAATAAAGCTCTGTCACAAACAGAATGGAAAGATATAGCATTGGCAACAAATAGCGGAGGGGTAACAAATTGCATCAGACGCAAGAATTAAGGAAATGAGAGATGAGACATGGCAGGAATTCAAGGCCCATCTGGCAAAAAGATATGCCAAATATAAAGACGAACAACACGCCATTATCACGATGCGAACAATACAACAACAAAGGAACGAATCCATACAAGAATATGGAGACCGAATGATGGCAAAAGCAGATCAAGGTTTTGGACAAGGTGTCGATATTACCCAAGTAAACAAAATGTTGGTAGCAACATTTGTTTCAGAGCTAAGAAATAGAGGGCTGAAATTTCAACTGGCGCGGAGGACAAATTCCACACTGTCGCAGGTAATAAATGCAGCGATAGAAGAAGAGAGCATAGTAAAAAGATTTGAAGACAACCAACAACAAGAAAGAGTAGAACTGAACAGACCAAGTCGACAAGAAAACCCCAGGGACACAAATCAGATGAGGAAAATAGATAGAGAACAGCACTATAGACAACCAGTAAATAGCATACAAGAGACAATGAGATGCTGTAGGTGTGGTCGAATAGGACATATAGCCAGACAGTGTCAGATAGGAGAAGATAGACAAGGCAGAGGAAGAAGTTATCAATTTACGGAAAACGCCAGAGGTGCTCGGGGTGGCAGGCAGTCTTGAGCACTAAAAGAATGCCGAATAAATACAGGATGAATACTATGAGATGAGACCCTTGTTCCCGTTTAGTACAGGTTGGTAAACAAAAATTTAGAGCTATAATAGATACAGGAGCAAGCGTTAGCGTGATAAAAGGAAGTACATTTAGATCGCTTGGGAGGAATATACCAATATACAGAACAAGAAATAATTTAGAAGCCATAAATGGACAAATCTTAAATGTTATAGGAAAGACAGTATTGAAGATAAAGGTAGGTAGACAATACATGAGACAAACCTTTATGGTGATAGAAGGAATCAACCGGGCTATGATAATAGGAAGAGATTGGATGAACAAAAATAAAGTAATAGTCAATTATGGGACTCAAAAATTACAATTAGGAAATACGGAAATACAAATGGAGGACGACATACATATAGTAACATTAGCCAGAGCAAAGAGAGATATAACGTTGAAACCCCAGAAAGTACATATAGTATTAGCTAAGATGAAGAAAAATGACTACGTTACACCAGGTCAGGTGGTGAGTACAAGAGCTAGTCAGGAAATAATGGAGAAACCGAATATACAGATACTAGATGGTATAATAAAAATGACAAAGAACCAGACAATTCCAGTGATGGTAATAAACCAATCAGGAAGGACAATAATGATAAAGAAGGGTAAGGTAATAGCGCAGATTCAACTAAAACAATAGAGGAGAGAAGAAAACACAAAAGCAGAAGAACAGAAAATAGTAGCACTAAGACGAGGCAAAATAAATGGAAAATATAAGCAGAATGAGGAAATACATGAGAAGATAATAAATCCGTCGAAGAGAGAGAGAGAGAGAGAGAGAGAGAGAGAGAGAGAATTAATCCAACAAATACAAACTAATGAAGAAAATAAACAAATAATTCAAAAGGTGGTGTTAGATAACCACGATGTCTTTGCTCTGACCGATTTTGAATTAGGAAGAACGAACACGGTACAAACGGACATAGACACAGGAGGGGCAGAACCAACCAGAATAAGAACATATAGAACACCTTTAAGAAGCAGAGAAGTAGTAGAGAAAGCAGTGGAAGATATGTTAAAGGCAGGAATAATCTCAACAATAAATTCACAATGGTCGTCATCCGTAGTGGTAGTAAAGAAAAAAGATGGATCACAAAGGTTTTGTTGTGATTATAGAGCACTGAACAAAATTACCAAAAAAACATCAGTTATCAGATGCCCAGAGTAGACGACATAACAGCTTTGTTTCAGGGCACAAATTAGTACAGTACATTGGATTGTAAGGCTGGATTCTAGTCAATTGAAGTGAAAGAGACAGTAAAACATAAACTTATATTTAATACACATGTAGGAACGTTCACCTGGAATGTCATGCCATTTGGACTAAAAGGAGCCCCAGCAACTAATATGGGATTAATGAACCAAGTACTACAAGGGTGCGATAAATTCGCACAGGCCTACATAGATGACATTATCATCTTCACTAAAGGAACCAAACAGGAACATATACAACATCTAGAACAAGTATTTGATAGGCTTAGGCAACACAATATAAAATTAAAAATAAGCAAATGTAAATTTTTGAAACAAGAAGTAAAATATTTGGGATTTAGGATAAATGACAAGGGTATTATGCCAGATGATGAAAAGATAAGAGCCATTAAAGAAATGACGCCACCTATGAGGGTAAAATAAGTGAGAAATTTCTTAGGAATGTGTGGATACTATAGAAGATTATTACCGGGGTTCGCAGAGATTGCCGAGCCACTAACCACACTGACAAGAAAGTTTAATAAGTTTAAATGGACACCACAATGTCAAAAGGCGTTTAACACACTAAAAGAAGGAATAACGAAGATACCGATATTAGCGCACCCAAACAAGATGGAAGAATGATACTATATACCGATGCATCGGATACAGCAATAGGGGCATGTTTAGTAAAAGAAGAAACAAACTGCGACACGACAACTGGAAAAACAAATATACAGGAAACCCCGATCTATTTCCTATCACATAAACTAAGAAGAACTCAGATAAAGTGGGCTGAAAAAGAAGCGTATGCCATACATTATGCGATACAAAAGTTACATTTCTACTTGTATTGAAATACAGTAGTTATAAGAACAGACCATAAACCGTTAAAAGCAATCCTGGACGGGCCTATAAACAACAGGAAGATAGCTATGTGGTCATTATCAATACGAAATAGTGGAGCAACAATAGAAGGGGCAAAGAATATATGTGCGGACTGGTTGTCCAGATTACCAACAACAGAAACGATAGAAAAGGAACACACATAATCATGCACAGACATAGACGAGAGAACGTTGCAAGTTAACATAATAAATACAAACCGAACAAGACAGGAAAGAACAACAGAAGACGAAGAAACGAATGGCATAGAACAGGAAAACCAAGATTTCATAATAGGCATAACTAGAGAAGAACAACAGAAAGACAAGGAACTAAAGAACATCATAGAAGGGTTAAGAAAAGGAAAGAATGGCAAATTGGAACAATTCTCTATAGATCAGAAAAACGGGGTGCTAACATATATAAATCCAAAGGAGGGGAAACAACAGAAAGTATATATACCAGGACAACTCAAAACCCAAGTACTAAAGGCATATCATGCTCAGAATGGACACATGAGCTGGGATAAAATGATAGACGCCATTAACATAAAGTATTACTGGCCAGGAATATATAAAGAATTCGAACATTATACCGAACAATGCAGAATATGTAAGACAAGAAATTTAACAGAAAAAGCAGGACCAATGCAAAATATGAATAAACAATACTTTGCCATGCAAAAGATTAGTATGGACATATCGGGACCATATCCCACTACAATATCAGGAAACAGATATATATTACACATAACGGAATGCTACAGTAGATGGTCAGAAGGCAGACCCATACCCAATAAATCAACAGATATAGTCATTAGCATTTTATTAAACGAATTCATTCCGAGATATAGCTGCCCATAATGCATACTTTCAGATAATGGAGGAGAGTTCCCCAGTCAACAACTTAAGGATACATTATTACAAATTAAACATTAAACACATTTAGACTTCAGTATACCACCCACAAAGCAATGCAATTAATGAAAGGCAGCTCAGAACATTGAACGACATAATTTCTAAATTGACAAGGGGTCGAGATGAGGAATGGGACGTGAAGCTAAATCAAGCATTGTCCGCGATAAGAGTGAATAAAAATGAAGGTACAGACTTCTCCCCATTTTTTCTACTATACGGAAGACATTCGATGTTACCGATAGACAATTTATTACAACCAAGAAGAAGGTACGTAGGTGAAGTGATACATGAGATCATCATCCAGCAGATGCACGAAACTCGGAGAATGGTCTGGAGAAATTTAAAGAAAGCAGAAAGAAAAAAAATATGAAAAGGGATAAAAATAAGGAGAACATACAATATAGCGTGGGAGACAAGGTGTTCTACAAGAACCATACAGCTATGTCAATAATAATCCCAAAATGGAAAGAAGGATATATCGTGTTAAGAAAAACAGGAGACACAAATTATGTGATTAAACACATATATGGAAAGACGGAAATAAGGACCCATAGGAGAAATATAAGAAAAGACGAGACCTTATGGTCAGAAAAAGAAGATGCACAAAGAACGGAGGCACAAACAGGTAGAACACAAAGAACATGCACATGGAGTATGAAAGAGTCTACAGAGGAAACCGAGGTCGAAGAAGAACACGGAATAAACAAAATGACAGAGGAAATGCTTACGACAGAAGATGAGAAGATAGAACAAAATGGAATCCAAGATC
Source organism: Megaustenia siamemsis (assembly GCA_032433765.1). NCBI lineage: Eukaryota > Metazoa > Mollusca > Gastropoda > Stylommatophora > Ariophantidae > Megaustenia > Megaustenia siamemsis. Next base: position 129,676,447 of record JAVIAB010000092.1, read on the forward strand.
TACAGACATATGACAGAGAACCAAGTGGAGAAAGGGAAGAGGAGACACCCTATCAAAACACAAGAAGCTGGACGAAAAAGAGGCAAAACCGAAGGATACAAAGGGAAAGAAGAACATCATCATCAGAAGAGGTCATACCCTTACCAGAAAGAAGGGTAAGATTAAAAGACAGGAAGGAAAGAATACTAAAACAAGAACAGCTAGAACAAATAACAAATAAGAGGAAGAAGTGGAAAAGAGAGAAAGACTAAGAGGAAGAGAAGGAGAGAACACGAAATGGATAAATACGAAGTAACAGAGAAGAGGAGGAAGTGGAGGAACAAAGAAGATGAAGGAAAGGAGAGAAGAAAGACCGAAATGAGTAAACACAAAGTAATTGTAAGAGAGAAGAAGAAAAGGAAGAGAGGAGAGAACCCGAAAAGGGTAAATACGAGTAGTAAATGAGGAAGTGAAGGAGGAACACTGAACAGTAGAAGGTTCGAAATAGATTAAGTTGTAGCGAAGTACTTATCGGGGATGATTAGGCTACATAGAAAAGGGGAAGGTGTGTAGCGAAGTACTAGTCTGAGTGATTAGGCTACACAGAGTAAGCAGGCAACAAGAAGGGGCCTGCGAGGAAAGAGGAAAGCAGAGAGGTGTAGTTCCGGTAGTGTAATCCGGAAGATGTAAACTACATGAAGGGAACTATTGTGTAACAATAGGAGAAAATTGCAGAAAACAATGTAGGAATAGGAGAAGAGAAGTAGAAGAAGAGGAGGAAGAGAGGAGAGAACCCGAAATGGGTAAATACAGTAATATTAGGAGGAGGAAGGGAGGAGAGAACCCGAAATGGGTAAATACGAGATAGTAAAGGAGGGGGAAGAGAGGAGAGAACCTGAAATGGGTAAATACGAGATAGTAATGAGGAGGACCCGAAATGGGTAAATACAGTAATATTAGGAGGAGGAAGAGAGGACCAGAACGGAGCAGTTGAAAAATAGTAAGAGGAAGAATTGAAACACAGCGTCTAACAGAGATATTACTTGAATGGATGGCACGGATAGTCGTTAGATAGATTAACGACTGGCACATATGGGGGCGAAATTGTGTAGAAGAGAATTGCGCACCAAAGGAGGTAGAGGCAAAATTGGTGCAATACTGTGCGCATAAAGAGAGAAGTGGCGTCTAAAAGAGATGACGTAGAAAAATAGGATGACATAATTTGCTGGACGGTTGGAAAGGGGAGGAGAATATAATTCAGTTAGAGATCGGCAGCCGCAGAGAGCAATTGGAAAATTGAGAGTCATGTAAAGCAAGAACGACAGTAGAAGCCTATAAGCAGAGAACAGTTGGGATACAAACCCAAGAGGACAGCTTGGGATACAAGGAGGAACAAGCAGAGAGGTCCAATCAGCAGATGAGTATAAAACAAATGCCAACAGCAACAGACAATTAAGGAACTGGTCTAACAGAAGTAACGGAACCGGCAACAGCCATAGATAGAGTAGGGAGGACCGTTCGATGGGGAACGGTCCAACTTAAATTAATTGACAACCAGCAGATAGAGCAGGGAGGGCCGTTCGATGGGGAACGGTCCAACTTAAGTTAGCGTCGAACATGAATAGGAAGATTAGAATAGAATAAATAATAATATAATAGAGAATGGAAGGAAAGAAATTATATAGATAAACAACAATTGTCATGACAGAAGATGTGAGAAAAGAAGAAATAAAGGCAGCCGATCATTGGTCAATGTGTTATCGATGTGTTATTAATTGTTGTTATGTATAACACGCAGAAAAGTCTCTCAAATTGGTCGTAAGGGACGAACGGAACAAGCTGTTGAGAAAGAAAGCAAGCACACAAAGTTCAGTCTCTCACCAAGTTCAGTCTCTCAATAAAGTCACGGGAGTGTATGCACGCACAAGTGTAAGTAGCAGGCACACGCGCTCAAGGGTCTCAAAAGGTGACGACAAAGGACGTCGAACATCATAAAACGAACATCGAACAACGTAAAACATAAAACGTTTCATTAAAGCGTTTAAAAGGGGTCACAATTACTCCCAGTTCTCCTAATGCATTTATCTCTTCGATTGTTATATTGTCGAGACCTGGAACCTTGCCTCTTTTCATGAGTTGAATTGTGTCCTCCACTTCACTCTGCATTATTGGTGATCCTGTGTCTTCATTTGAATTGTTTAATTCTGGTCTTTCATCATCATAGAGTTGACTGATATATTCTGTCCATCTTTCCATTGTCTTCTCCTGCCTCATTATTATATTTCCTTCCTTTGATTTAACACATCCTGAAACTTTGACTTCTTTTCTTCCTGTTAATTCATTTAACTGATTGTGCATACATTTTGAGTCTTTCTTTTGTTGTTTTTCCATTTCTTCACATTTCTGTTTTAACCATCCTTCCTTTGCTTCACTGCATTTGTTATGGATCTCTTTGTGCAATATTGTGTATGTCCGTTCTTCTTTCTTATGTTTTCTTCTTTCATTCATTAGTTGTAATATTTCTTCTGTCATCCATTTCTTTTAGCTGACTCTTTTGTTCACTGGTATTATTTCTTTTGATGTTTGTTGAATCGATTGTTTGAGCATTTCCCACTGCTCCTCAATGTCCTGAACCCCATCAAGGTGGAAATTTTCTCTTCAAATACATGGTTTCTTCGTATTTTTACTGCTTTACTGGTATTTTACTCAGTCGGTTTCTGGGTGGTAACATGTCTAGTCCTGAACGGCTGAAAACAGTAGGTTCCGTGAGTAATTCTCGAACTTTAAAGAACCCAAACAGTGAATCCTTGAAGTCGGAAAGAGCTCAAATGGCCACTGCTCGGGCAAAATTGTTCAACAGTCTTCCCACGTGAAGATTTATGTAAGGAGTCGAAACTTGCGACAAAACACATCCATGCCCACATAATAGATGAATGCTGAAAATGAAAAATCATTGTTAGCTAAAAGACAGAGCTGTGTGATATCTGTTTATTTTGCATGCGCTTTATAATCTTTTGATCACAATGATACATTGGCACCAAATTAGCAAAGCAGGGAACGTAAAACTATTCAAGGCACGTATCTTTCCCATAGCAAAATGTGGTTGAGAATTATGAACACTCACCCAAACAATAAAGAAGAGAAAAATTGTTCATTTGAAGCCAAAACAATACCGAACATTTCTCAAAATATCTTGGAATTTTGAAAAAAAAAAAGACTAATAAAGACATGTTTAAAGCCTTAAATATTGAAACGAATTGGATGATAAACAATACTTTGCACAGGAAAATATTTCAGCTACAAAAAAAGACAATGAGGCCTGGAAAGAAAAAAATAATAGAAGACATTGTTTCAGTAATACGAGACAAGGGTAGTATATGAAGTAGGCTATTTAGAGACTTTAAAGAAACCTTGAGGTGCGCGTGGCCGTGCGGCTAAAACTACTTTTCCGCTGGCTACAAAAGCTGACGTTCGGTGTTCGAAGCCCGCGGTAGAGAGAAAAGATTTTTTTTCTATCGGGGGTGAAATAAAAATCCTGAGTCGCACACGTCGTGGCGACTGCTTGACCACGAGGCCCTCTGGTTCTATCGTCCCCCCCCCCCCCCCCCCCCCCCGACATACACCAGCAATGGTACTATGTGTCATAAAGACATTTTTTTTTTAAAAGAAACCTTACATTTGACAACAGAGAAAGTGAGCGATCTGGCTATAGACAGAGATTCCTTCAGACGGTTATGAATGATGAGAGCAATATTTAGCAACGAGCGTGGGTCTAGACTATGATAATAGTGAACACATTATTAAATATGGACAAATTGGATATTCTGAAGTAGTCAGCGACATTTGAATAAGGACAACAACTGAGAAAACTGTAATGAGAAGATTGCAGGAATTTAATATAAAATGTGATGCATATCAAAGTAGAAAGGAGCTTTGAATAAATTATGTGAGATGTGTTTAGTCAGTGAAACATTTAACATACACAGAACTGCCAAGTTTTGTTTGAAAAGAACACCTTTGGAGTTATCCTGGGTAATGTAATTTCATTTCTGTTAATTATTCAGCGCATTCATTAGTTATGTAACATTCGCGACCGTTTGATCACTCATGACAATTTATCAAATTACTTTCAACCTTCTTCATTAATAACGACTTTCTCAGATGTCGTGAATGTCAATCCTCATATAACTATTTAAAATGTGGACATGCACAACAGTAAGGGTAAAGAAATATCGGATTATTTCAGAATACTTTAAGTGCACTTAAGTAAATAAATTAAATATTTACAGTAATTTACAAATAAATTTAAAAAATACTTGACTGAGTTTCCAGCAATTCATTTTTGTGAAAAATTGGTGTTGATTATTTGTTTAATTAGTATAAATCAGACAGCTTTTGGACTTTGGAGTTTTTTGTTTTTTTTTTTGCCTGAAGAGTGCATTGCATTGCTGGTAAAGTTGTGAGCTTCCTGCCTTTCTTTCCTAACTTCATACAGTGTAGTGATGATGTTTAAAATAAGTATCCAGACTAACAATTCATTAATTTTTTTTTTCAGCTTTAGTTGATTTTATATAATTTTGCCCGATTTATTTTAAACATTTTGGCAATTTCTATCCCCCTTATTTCATCCTGATCATATGTCTTGTGCTGCCGTATGTACATTAACATCTTATCACTTGTGTTACTAAAAATATGTCTATGAATTATTTAAAGTCTCACCTCTTTTACTGGATAATAGTTATATTTCATATACCAATTTATACTGGATTGTATGCCTGGAATCAGGTGATGCTCTGGTATAAATGGATGAAACCTTTCTCTACCAAGCTCATCCCTACTGTCTCCTGCTTCCACACCAACACTGTGAAGACATTTTCCCATTTCTACATCCTCAGCACCCCCCTCAACCCTCTTACACTTGTAGCTATTTGCAAATCCTTGGCCTACAGCTCGAGTCAAAGCCTCCTTACTGAGAACATAGCCAGCACCCCCACTCATGTAGATTGCACCTATTTTAAACTTTCTACCATAATAGACCGGTTGTGACGGTGATATGTCATGAAGGAAAAAGCGTAAATTTTCCATCACTGCATATGTGTCATCGTCAGCTTTAAAAAACCAGTCAGCGTCATTGAGATGATGATCAAAGATATATTTAAAGGCAGCCTTGGTCTTGGCCCATAGATTGTCTCGTCCTTCCTGTACGAATAAAAAAAAAACACACACACATGTAATGTACAACAAATGAAATATATATTCAAACACATTAAAAATAAAATAAATGGTCTCAAAAATTCATATTAATGTATTTAACAACAAGAATGTCACTTGAAGTAAAAATAATCACTGGTGATGACCCCAAGTGGTACACTTTTGTATAAGGTTCAGTTCTGTTTTATTTATAAGACAGGTCATCCTCACTGTACATTTGACGCGCCGATTAATGCTCAAAAATCCTTCCCAGTATGTTCCAAATGCATGGAGATTGACGACTCTAATCAAGTTGCTTTGTTACTCTTCTGTGTCTCGATGCATAGCGCTCGTTTCTGGTCTCTCCAGTTTTGACCTGGTGTTCTTGCAGTAGAGCGGGTGACCGAATCGGCGGAGAACGCGAGGTCCATTCCTGGTAGGGTGAAAAGTTTTTTCTATCGAAATAAAAACTCAGACCGGAACACCACTGGAATACTGCACTGGAAAAGCGGCCTTTATTCTCCGCTCCTATAATTCCCCCAGTAATTGGGAAATTAGCATAATGATAGTTTTTTTCATAGTATTCTTGCAGTATTTTTTATAGTATTCTGGACATGGCTATAGATTCATGATCATTGTTTGAATTATTAGCTTACCTCGCCTTGCTCTCCTAAGGGTCTTTAGAACGTCAGATTGTACAATGTACTCGTAGTTTATTACAATTGGAATAGAAAAAAGTATTATTCAGTGTTACGTAGGTCTTGACATATGGAAGTGAATCCTCAACAATGAGAAAATAAACATGAAAATGATTGGAAGTCACAAAAATATGATTTTACAGAAGAAGGCTGAGAATAACGTGGGCAGATAAATAGATTAAGGAGGGCCCATTCTTGATAAGCTACTGTGCGGCGCCGATATAATGGTTTTGCAAGAAACTCTTCTTGGTGACAGGACAGTAAGTACTCCTGGCTTTCATTGTTTCTACAATAGGCGACACCTTGGGCAGGCCATCCTTGTGCGCAACAATATGGTGGCAGCTGAGGTTGATATGTCTGCGTGGAACAATGCAGAATTGCAGGTACACGCAGTTAGGGTGCAGACCCCAGTTCATTTCATGATTGTTAATGTGTATGCCTGTAATGGGAAGGTGAACACGCAACAATGGCAGAACCTCTTCGAGTTCGATGAAGAGAATGTCATTTTCTGCGGAGACTTTAATGCTAGAGGAAACCAGTGGGGTAACGTCATAACCAACAAGCAGGGAGAAGACCTAGAGAACGCACTGGTGTCGGCCGATTTAGTGTGCTTGAGTGATGGAAGGGCAACAAGAATGGCCACTCGAACAGGGGACTCTGATAGTGTCATAGACCTGGCACTGGTGTCTTCCACCTTCGCACCGGTTTGCAGGTGGAGTGCACTGGGGTTCCACGGAAGTGATCACTATCCATGTGTCCTCCTAATTGAGAAAAGCAGAAATAAAAGCCAGAAAAGAAAGATCCACACATTCAACTACGACAAAACAGACCAGGACGTCATTAGCAAAATCAGACATAGGAAACAGAGCGCCCCTCATAGGAGGCAGGAGAGATGGACGCAGCCACCCTGGTGGAACGTAGATGTCGAGGAAGCTTGACGGAGCAAGAGACAAACGGTCAAGACATGGCAGTAAGCCAGAAGGACTGGAAGAACACAACCTGAGCCCTTGAAGCGTCTGAAAGTAGAGGTCGACCAAAAATGATGCACTTTAAATTATGCTCTAAGCAGGCAAAGGATGCCAAATGGGATGACTTCTGTAAAAAAGTGTGCTCAGAAAAATCGCTCGCCACATTCTGGCGCCTTCATCAGTGCATGAATGGCACAACACGACCCAGAGGCATACCAGACCTTCAGAGCACAGGCCGGATATGGCACAAATCTGATGAGAGCAAAGGGAAGGCCATGCTTGCCCGCTACATTGAGCAGACGGACCAAAGAAATGAGGCTGTAAGAATGAGGATTCGGGGATCGCTGTCAAAATTGTGTAAGGATGTAGCGCTGGAAGAAGATCTCACAAGCGCAACCGATACCATTCGCACGACACTTAAAAGGTCACACAACACTGCTCCTGGTCCAGATGGTGTTCGGTATGATGACATAGGCGATTTAGCTGATGACGACTTGACAAAGCTGGCCAATGAGTTTAATGCCAGTATTCGGAGTTGCCAGATTAAGGAGGAGTGGCTACACAGCTACTTACTACCGCTACCGAAGCCAAACAAGAACCATTCTCAAATCAGTGCATACAAAATCATCATAATGCAGAACACTGTGGGCAAGCTGCTGGAGAAAACAGTTGCCCGTGTCCTCATCTGTCACCTTGAACAGAAACGCGTATTCGCACCCACACTCGGAGGTTATAGATATAACAAAGAGACATGGCTCAATGCGGCAGTCTTTTCCTATGACGTCTTCGAAGGCTTCCACAGACGAGAGGAGACATGTGCTGCTGCTATAGAACTGGAGGATGCATACAACAGGGTACCATTTGAATATCTCATGCATATGCTCCTCAAACTGGCGGTGCAACCCCTTCCTCATTAGATGGATCGCCGCGGCACTGTTTCAGAGGAAGGTGATACTCAGATGTGGAAGTTGGTCTTCCGAGCCAACATCCATTTGTCCAGGGCTGCCACAAGGCTCACCATTGTCACCAGTTCTATTTAACGTGTACACAATAACGATCACGGAACAACAGCTCGATGGGAGGGGAAGAACTATGACTTTTGCTGATGATATTCTGGTATATCGACAGGGAAGAGACAGACGGGGAATCGCCTCCACAATGCAAGACGAACTCGATCGCATTTCTTCCGGGTGGGGGGTTTCAGGTGCCTTGGTTAATCCTAATAAAGCATCAGTTTCATGGTTCTCCCTTAACAATCATATCGTTAATACGACCACACCGGTAGTACGAATGGGAGCTGATGAGGTGACCAGGGACAAGTTGATGATATACCTCGGAGTTAAGTTTGATCGCAGCCTGTGTTTTCGGGACCACGTCGACCATGTGATAACAAAATCCCGCAAAGGATTAGCCGCCTTGAAGGTCATGGCAGCTGCCAACATCGAGCAGAGGCTACTTACTCTTCTGTTCCAGGGATTAGTCCTCGCACCAATCGAGTATGCCCTGGCAATTCTTACTGTCAGTACGACTCAAATTGATAGGCTGGAGAAAATACAAAATGAAGCCATGCGCATTATCCTGGGATGTACAAGGGACACTCCCTGTGTAGCAATGAGGTATCTTCTTGACTTTTCAACCATGGATGACAGAATCAAGATCTGGAGAGCACGAACATACCTGAGAATTAGTACAGATACAGAGCATCCATTGCACGACGTGCTCAACACAGAGAAAGGTACCAGGCTAAAAAGAGGCAAATCATGGGTGGGCCGAGCAGAAGATGTCATCAAACAGGTCTGTGGGCTTACCAATATCAGCGTTGGTGAGGAGTGGATACCGGTGCCTACGTCATTCAAGGGGACTTTCTCGTGTATTGTCACACTCGACAGGAAAAGTAGGGAACAGAACCCGGTCGTGGTTAATGCTGAGGTCAACGGTCTCATCTGCGATAACACCGATGAGAAATATGCAGTCATTTATACAGACGGATCTGTAAGACGACACCAAAGAAGTGCATGGGCATTTACAGCACGTTCGGCAGGCAGAATAGTCAAGGAAGACAGTGGTGCATACGTCATGACCACGAGTAGCATGACAATGGAGGCGATGGCAGTGACCAAGGCATTCAAATGGTCACAAGACTACACCCACGCATGTATACTGAGTGATTCGATGAGCATGATAAAAAAAAGTGGAGGCGGGCTCTGTACGCATGCAATGGGTAGAGTCGTTGCAGAAATCCAAAATGCTTAAGATCACCTTTGTCTATGTCCCTGGACTTGCGGGAGTACGGGGAAATGAAAGAGCGGACAGGTTGGCTAGCTGCGCTGTCGTTGAGGACGGGCAACCAATGGATCGGGCGGACATCATCAATGCCTTCCGAGATGTGGGAAGAGCACATGACTTCGACAAACACAGGTCCACGTCACTTCTTCGGATGAAAGAGATGGGAGTTAAGATGGGCACAGCCAGAAATGAGAAACTTAGTGGATGTGTAAGAAGACTTATCAACCAACATAGAACTGGAGTCGTCAGTCGCTGGACACTGAGGGAATTGCTGAGGAGGTGATCTGAGCACCTATGGACATGTTCGGAGTGCAATGTTGATGACCTGCAAATAACTCAATAACTCAATAGATTAAAGAGGACGTTCTAAGATAGGTCAAAGCAAAAACTGAATGCTAAATAAACACAAACAAATATTTGTAAAAACAAACACAAAATTTTACTGCCGTGTATCACTACATGGAGAGAACAACTGGAATATATTGTGATAACTTGACAAATTCATCATCAGAGGGTTGTGTGTTTTCTACATACTGTAGTTGTACATAGTAAAATTTTAATTCCAACAAGTGACAAAATATACATGGAAAACAAACCAGTAGAAGAGATCGATCACTTTATCTATCTTGGAAGTCACATTGATCGACAAGGGGATACAAGCAAAGAAATTGGAATCAGACTGGCTAAAGCAGCAATGTCTTTCAGAAGCCTTGAAAAGTTGTGGAAATCAAAACTCATTAGCACAAACACAAAACTTAGGCTATTCAAATCAAATGTACTATCAACCCTTACGTATGCGTGTGAAAGCTGGAAAACAACAAGAGATATAGAAACAAAGTCGAACGCATTCGAAAATAAATGTCTAAGGAAAATACTTGGTATAGAATGGAACGAATTCAAAACAAACGAGGAAATTAGAGAAATCGCCAATCAACCACTAATATCTTCAGTAATAAAGAAAAGACGATGGTCATACGTTGGACATGTGATGAGAAGAGATAATAATCGAATAGCAAAGCAAGCCCTCATATGGGAAACAACAGGTAAAAGAAAAAGAGGAAGACCCAGGGAGACACTGAGAAGAACATTGATGAGAGAGGCAAGAGCAGCAGGAATTCTCTCCCTCAATGAGATAGAACTGCTTGCACAGAACAGAGACAGATGGCGAGATTTGATAAAATATCTTTAAAAGAAAACTGCTAGAACAAAAATTCATATAGGAGAAGGTGTATCTTGGTCTACGCCCTATGGGCCGGTTACGGCTCGAAAGGTCAATAGATAGATAGTTATACATACCGTTGGACTCATCGTCGTCCGTTTTAAGGAATCTCTGTCTCTGGCCAGATGTACAATTTTTTTCTGTTTACAAGTTCAAGGTCTCTATGATTTCTTTAAACCACTTTCTTCTTGGTCTGCCAGTCTCGCATTTTCCTGGAACCATGCCTACCATTATTGTTCTGTCAAGTCCACAGTGTTTTTTTAAGTGGCCGTAGTGTTTTAATTTCCTATTCAAGAAGGTGTTTACAAACTAGTTGTTCTCAATGTGTAGGTCTTTTAATACGTCGTTATTGCTCGTTTTCATTATCCATGGTTTTAAGGATTTTTTGGGTAGCGTTTTGTTTCGAATGAACTAATATTTTCTTCACTATTGTTTGCCAAATTGTTCATCATTCGCAATTACGTGTTTTTAATGGAGATATACGCTTTCAGTAGTTTTAATTGTATTGTCTTGTTGGTATTGAGTCATAGTTTCTTCGTGACATTACATTTTTGTGTTGCTGTTTATAATCTTCTTTTGATATCCCGCAGCAGTCTCCATTGTTAGTTATTACAGATTTAAGATATTATAAGTTTATTACAATTTTAGATTATTCATTGTAGATTGTGTGTTTGTGTAGGCTTTTAGCTTTGTTGGTGGACATTATCTTAGTCTTCTGTATATTTAGATGGAGGTTATGCTCTTTTTTTTTTTTAAACCAACTCACTTGTCCTTTTTTAGTCCATTTGAACTGTTAGGGATATCTGTATCAGCAGCGTATCTGAGTTCTGGTATTAAGTTGCCATTTTTGTGAATGGTTGCACTTGATAAAACTGTTATCGTCTGACATACTTCAGTGTGTTCTCAGTATAGATGTGTAGCAGGTCTTTGATAGATGTGGCCCTTTCGAAATTCGAACAAATCTGATATTTCACCTTCTGAAATGGGAGCTGTCTTGTGAGAAAGTGAGGGAAAAATATAGAGCAAAACCGAGAGAAAATATATTAGATATTTTTAGAGAATAATTTAGTATGAGATAAAAGGTGCAACTAAGAAACAACTGTAGAGATATAAAGTTACGGAAAGACACGATCACTAAACCAGCAGGTATAGCGTTTGATGATGATAACCTCATTATTGTAGAAGTGCATTGTGTTAGAAGGTCCACCAATTTTTACAGAAGAAAGCCTTGACTGTATTAAATGTGAGATGCAACTCAATTGAGAAGATTCTACAAAAAGTAAATGTTGAGAAATTTGAAAACATAAGATGTAACATTTCTTAACAGTGAAAATACGTTACATTTTTATGCTGTTTAGACTAAATTCTGTTGTAGTTGTAGCTATAGTTAGTCGAAGGCCCCGGTATCAATGCATATGAATTAAAATCCATAATTACTCAACAGCCCGTTGCCAGTGGAATCATACCAATTAACTGCTCATCGCATTGAAGTATCCAAACAAAGAGGGGCAGCTGTAGTCCCCATCATAGCAGTTAAAGCAAACACCAAAAGACATAAGGCTAAACCACACCAAAAGTGAACACAGCCAAGCTGTCATTCGTCATACGATATCATCAATCATCGCAAACAACAATAGGAATATCAAAACACGATCCGGATGCAACACACAGCTCAAGGTGCGCACAAAGCACTAAACCCAGTAGCTCCGGCAGCAACCTGGACTTGGAATATGAGGAAAGTGCAACAAGGAACACTTTTGAAACAGAGCCTCAACAGTTCGTGTCGCCTATCCACCATATTGACCGGAAGTCCTGTTATGAGGAAGTAGATCATGGACAATTTTCTTCAGTTTCTTCACTTACTTTTATCCCTTCTGGGGTTAAAGTGTCATATCAAAGTTCTAGTTTATTCTCAAATGTCGCCCTCAACCGTTGTCATTTGATATTGTTGTAGTGTTTCACTCCATTATATTCTGGGTCTGTCGTAGACTATATTTCCATCTCCTTTCACTATGTGTGCTTGGCACACATGTTAATTCAACTTTAGTTTTGCTACATTTAGGTTTCTTCCATGACAAAACAATTAAACAGCATGCAAAATAAAACGAAAAACTGATATATAACATTTAGCTCATTTATAAGGTCTACTCAATACAACACCACAACCAAAGTAAAAATATATGATCTGTAATTTCGGTGTTTTTCTGTCTGACTACAAATCAGGCGGTGAGAGTTATGCACTCACTGGGCCGAAATTTTAACCGCTCAAAGTTGCCAATTTGTTTAAGTAGGGGTACTGTCCCGTATAAAGTGTTGGCCAAAGATGGCTCCGGTAGTGGTGGAGCTTGTCCTCCTTTAATCCAAGGAATTCATGTAATGCACTCGTATGGTCTACAGCTTTAAACATTTAAGGACGACTTCATCCCAAGAAGGCGACCAAAATGGCGGTTGTTTTATTTTCGGAGTGTAGTTTGTGTGATTAAAGTGATTAAATATAGTGTTTCCAACGGATTATAATTTTCAAAAAGTTGTGTAAAGTTTTCTACCTAGGAGGAGGATAAGAACCGATAAGTACTTTTCAAATGTAAACAGGTAAAGACTGATAGTTAGACCGTAAAAGTTCGCAAATGAGACCTTAGCGATCAAACACGTTGGGGAAACATCAGCCGGGCTAAACCCCCAAAGTGTGTTTTTTCGTTAAGCCCTTAACTTAAGACTGACTCATCAGGTCGATAAGGGATAAATGTTTTATGCTCAGAGAAATACACTGAAGATGGGGATGTACACATATAAAGCAGCAACAATAAATATATGCGGAATACACAATAAGGAAGTCGAACTTATAGAAGAAATGACAAAAAAAGAAAATGAAAATACTAGGATTAGCGGACACCAGAGTAAAAGGACAACAGATAAAGAAAACACATGAACTACACAATAATATTCTCAGGAGTCGAAAACACAGAAAAAGCAACACATGGAGTAGGTTTTATCATCGACCCAGAACACGCAAAGAACATTCTAGAAATAAAATACCACTCAGAAAGAATTATCACAATTAAACTACTAGAAGACGAACGAAAAACAACTTACATACATATCTATGCACCATGCAACAACAATGAAAGAGACAGTGAAGAATTATATGACACATTGAATGAAATTATTAACACGAGTGACGAAAGCAACGACATGTTAGTGATGGGAGATTTTAATGGAAGGCTTGGGAAACTGATCAGTTAGAACAGAGATATCTTAGGACGCTTTGGCGATAAAACAGCTGAAATAAACGAAAATGGAAGCAGACTGCTGGAAATACGTAATCAAAATGATTTGTTTATCACCAACACATTCTTCAAACACAGAGAGTCGCAATTATACACCTGGTACAAATAGAATGACACAACATGCAGAAGCCAGATACATTTTATACTAACAAGACAAAAGAACCAGAAAAGAGTAACCGATAGTAGAGCAATCCCTAATATCACAGATGACACGGGCCACAAGATGATTATGATCACACTAAGACGGCCAAAAATAAAGGCAATATACGAAAACAAACAAAAGAAGCGAAAAGAACAGACAATAAAAATAAAACAATCAAAAGATCAAGAATCAAGGAAAACCCTAGAAGAAAAACTAACAGAGGAATTCAAGAAACTCCCCAACGAAGTATGCACAGTAGAAGAAGAGTGGAAACAATTTAAGGAAACAGTAACCAACATCTCTAAAACAGTTTGTGGAACGAAGCTAAGAACAAGAGAAGGGAAAAAAGAGAACCCCGTGGTAGAACGAAACAATCAGAGAAGCAATTAAAGAAAAGAAGAAACTGTTCAAAAATTGGAGGGAGACTAAGAACCAAGAAAAATATGAAAAATATGTCTTAGTTCGAAAAAGAGTTAAAATGTTGATTAAAGAAGCTAAGCAAAAGAATTGGACAGAATTCGGACAAAACATGAGCAGGGACTTCAAGACAGCCACAAGAGATTTCTACAAAGTAGTAAAAGCCACAAGAGCGAGAAAAGAAAACCATGATCCTACTGAGCTCATAAATTACAAAGACGGACAGCCAATATCAAATAACCAACATATGCAACAGAGATGGAAAGAATATTTTGAAGACCTGTTAAACATAACAACTACCAATAAGGCAACAAAAACCACGCTAGAACTCACAAATACTGAACCCAACATCATGAAAGTGAAAATTGAAGAAGTAATCAAATATGCACCAAGAAATAAAGCACCGGAGATAGATAACATGCCAAGAGAAATAATAGCAGCAGCAGGTGAAACAGGAGTGACATGGCTACACAGAATATTTAATGCGGCATGGCCCCAACAACAAGCCTCAGAAGACTGGCAACAGGCAATCATCGTACCAATATGGAAAAAGAAAGGTAGCAAAAGAGACTGCATTCAATATAGAGGTATATCTCTTCTCAGCCATGTAGGAAAGCTATACGCCAAAATCTTGGGAAAAAAGGTTGAGACCAATAATAGTTAAGCGATTCTCAAATGGGGTTCCGAAAAAAACAGAGGATGTACTGATGCTCTATTCACATTAAAACAGCCTGCAGAAAAAACGACAGAATACAATCACAATTTATACATAGCCTTCATTGACCAGAAAAAAGCATTCGACAGAGTAAACACAGAACAACTGTGGGATATACTAACAACATACGGAGTAAGCCAACATCTAACCAAAGTAATTAAAAGTCTCTACATCAAAAGTAGGGAGCCGCGATAGCTCAGTGGTTAGTGAACTGAACTACCACGGACAAGGGGTAGAGTTCGATCCCAACCGACGGCTTCCGGGTTCACCCAGCCTTAAATGGGTACCGGATTTTTTTCTGGGAAAGTAAAGCAGCACGGACGTAATACTGACCACATTACCCCCAAAATCATGTGCTGAAGGTTTGTAAAATATAGGGTCATTAACACCATATTTCCCTATACGCCACTTGGCGTGACGGGGGTACTTTACTTTACTTACATGAACAGTAGCTGCAGGGTCAGAACAGCAGCAGGCTACACAGACCATTTCGAAATTAGATCAGGTGTAAGACAAGGATGCGTACTATTTCCCCCCCCCCCTTTTTTTTTACTGTTTAATACATACATGCAAGTTAGCCAATCCATCAGAGACAGAGGAGATCAACGAGTTTTTATTTGCAGACGATCAGGCACTAATACATGAAACAATAGAAGACCTACAAGAACACTTAAACAAACTCAACATCTCAGGCACAAAATAAAACATGAAAATCAACATCAGAAAAACAGAAGTCATGAATGTCGCCAAAAATAAACAGAACATCAACATAACTATAGAAGACAGGCAACTAAAACAAGTAGAGGAAATCAAATACCTAGGAAGTTTAGTGACACACGATAATTCTCAAACAGCAGAGATAGAATCAAGATGCAACAAAGCCTATCAAATCATTGAACAGTTATCACCATTATTGTCTAACAAGGAAATAACTCTGGAGGCAAAACGAGCACTATACAATACAATCTTCATCCCAACGTTGTGCTACCAATGCCAGACCTGGACCCTAGATGCAAGAACAATAAGAAAAATAACATCTACTGAGATGAAATGCGTTAGACGAATGACAGGAAACAGCATGAGAGAAAAGATCAGAAATGAAGAACTGAGAAAAAAGCTAGGAATAGCCCCCGCCATAAAATATATATGGAAACAACAGATAAAATGGTTTGGCCACGTGACAAGGCAGAAAGAACAAAACACAACACAACGAGCCTTCAATAAACGTTGTGAGAACACCAGACTCAAGGGTCGACCACGAAAAAGATGGATCGATGGAATATTAGAAGCACTAGGAAACATAACAACAGCAGAGGCGAACAGAAGAGCAAAAAACCGCAAATTATATCTCCCCTCGACGCTGAAAAGCAGATGAGGAAGGAAAGAAGAAGAAGAAGTTAAAACCCAATTTGCCAAGTTTTTAGACGATACTTTGCTATGGTCTTTCCTGTGTAGCAGATTAATGTTATCTATGGGTCTTGGATATCCATTCTTGTGTACATATTTCAGAATGTCAGTTCTGATATTGAGGAGAGTGGGTGGACGTAACCTGTAACTTATGCACCATACCAGGAGAACACGGGTTCGAACCACTGTACTGTCAGCAGTTTTTTTTCCTCAGCGATGGTGAAGATAGAGTAGATCAAGAAAACTCTGGAAATGAACAGTGGAAAATGAAATGAACAATGTAGATAAGGTTTTTGTTATTCTGAGAATAATGATCATGAACTATTCCAGATAGACAAACTAAGTAGTTAACTATATGATACCGCATTGTGTACGGTTCATTTACTGGTCTAAGGCTAAGGAAAGCATTGCGAAAGAAACTCAGCCATAGAAACAGACACATTTTACAAAAAAACATTAAATAAAAGACATGTAAATAACACTAACCGTCACGTTGAGGGCTATCGCTGGCAGTTCTGCATCATAGGCGGAGCTCATAAAAAGAAGAACATTACATTTCCGACCCCAGGTTTCTTTGACATGAACAGCCTTTTTCTGAATGTTTACTGGTTGGGTCATTATCCAGCACAGAACACGAACTTTGTTGTAAAGAATATTTGACTCTGTGTTGTTTTCACCTGAAAATATGTACTTAAGCTTTGATTTAAATAAACAAGGCAACAACTGGGAAAAAACATCAAATTTATTTAAGATTTTAACATTGACTTAAATACTGTGAATGATAAATACATTTTTAAAAATAACCTACATATAATGACTGAAGTGACACATGTTTATAATTTCAAGAAAGGGAATATCATCATCATGTAACCTGCCGGTTGGCGTAGGCGATCATGTCCCTCCACAATCTTCTATCTACAGTGCATCGTATCAATTCTGTTGTTGACTGTTTTCCATGCCATGACACCAAGCTATCCAGTATTTTCTCTCTTTGTCGTCCTCTCTTTCCTTTTATTTTGCCAGTTGTAACCAAGTATTCCAACTTTCCTCTTCTCATGATGTGCCCGAAAAATGTTGATTGCTTCTTTCTGATGTTTTTAAGAGCTCCCTTTTTGTGTTGGCCTCTTTGAGAACTTCCTCATTGGTCTTTTTATATGTCCAGGGAACTTTCAACAATCTTCTGAGAAATCCCATCTCTGTGGCCTCTAATCGTCTTTTCATTTGTTTGTCTACTGTCCATGATTCGCTTCCATAGGTCAGAATTGGTTCTATATAGCACCGATGAACTCTCTTTCTCATTTATATTGACATAGATTTGTTGCATAAAATATTTTTCATATTCTGAAATGCTATTTTGGCCTGAGCTATTCTACTTTTTATTTCTGTGGTGCATCTCCCATCTGATGTAATTATTGTGCCCAAGTATTTGAAACGTTGTACTTGTTTCAGATTTGTCTCATTTATTTTTATGCTGCATGATGGTGATGATTGTTGAAAGGGAATATAGCAATGGATAAATGAAAACAAAAGAGAAGAGAAAACAAATTAAAAAGAAAGAAACCACATGGCAGAGGCACTGAGTTTCAGGACGTGGTGTACCATTTGTCTTCCGCTAAGGGTGAATATGTTACTAGCCAGGAACCTTGGATAAATCCAGCGTTACCAACGGACAATGAACGAAGGACAATGTCTCGACTACAGTAATTTTGGGCACAGCAAGGTCGCTGATCTACTTCTCACATTAAAGTGACAGTCGATTGAGGTGGCTATTACCAACTACAAACCTGGTTACGAAAAAGTCAATACACTCACTCATCTGGTGACATACAGAGATACCAAGATCACGATAGAAAACAAATGCAGAACTTTAAGCAAAGCTGCAAATGAACGACAAAATCTGTACCAAAAAAAAAATAAATAAAAGTCGACATGCAGGAATCCAGCACCTGTGTGGAGGAAGGCCGTAGCCATCACTTTCAGCAACAGAATCCCGAGCAACCTTTGACGTCTATGGATATTGTACACTGATGAATGTAACTGTGAAAGAGAGATCCAGACAATACATTCTTCGTTTGTGCAGCAACCATACTGAACTGTGAGAACAGACCTGGCTCAACGACGTAGATAGCGTAATCAAAATACCTTAACATTCTGAAAGTTACTCTCTTATGACTCATTATACGAGGAATTACAAAATCTACAGGTTCGTTAATATAGACGATACTAAGCCACTAGCAGAAACCCATGGTCAAACGTGGTCTTGCACTATTATTTTCTGCCATTTAATCTCTCAATTTATGTGAAAGTGAGGTAGCTCTGTGGATATTGCACTCTGTATAGGATTGTCAGATTACAATTTTGATTTTAATCCAAACAACACTAAAAAAAAAAAAAAAGAACAGAGAAAAGCTAAACAATACATTTATAAACCATAAAAAAGCCCAAATTTATTTCCACAAACACATCATACGAAATACTCCAAGTCCTGTATATTACTATCATTCTGTTTATAATTTGCAACAAAATGAACTTTATCAATTTGTCTCTTTCATGGCCATGTACATGATACAATGTACTCTGAAAACGTTTCCTATGTGTTAAGTTCTAGTTCGTGATAGAGTTCATGGGGATAAGCTTTTTAGTTGGTCAAAAGGCAATTAATTCTTTTGAAGAAGTTTTCATCTTATGCTTAGATGATTTTACGTGATTTCAAGTGTTACTCAGTAATGGCAAAAGTCTACGCAATGCTTCACCATATCCATCAGAAGTCTCTTTTTTTTTGGTGCTATCGGTACGTGTTTTCTCAAATGTTTTTTTAAACTTGCGATTGCTATCATAAGAAGCTTTCTTCTTCTTTGCTGACATGATTTAGTGTGAAAACCCCTATTTGGGGGTCTCGGTCGTCTAGTTGGGAAAACCACTCGACTAGGCTATCGACGTTCGGACAAATCGTGTTTGATTCCCGCTGGAAGCAGTGTGAATTGTACTCGTGGTTGGAAAACAAAAATACGGTCGACCCAGCCGCTGACAGAATTGGGTACTAGGGTAGTAGTACTCTGGGAAGGCGAGGAATGCTACCTCGCATCGTGAGTTTCGATGCTTGAAGTGACACTATAGTAGTATACAAGGGTCCAATTGGACCGAATTGTGGCGTAAATTAACAAAGATATATAAGAGGCGCCTTTAGCGCCTAATGTACACGAGAGACAAGGGGAGTTAACCATGACTGCTCGTGTCGGGATGTTGACCTCTAGTCCCGGTGACCCCGGAAGTGACCTGTTTATGTCTGCTTTGTGCTGACTTTGGCGTTCTTCATGTACTTGCTCGATAGTGATAGGTTAGTAGATTATACAACATCAATAAAAAAACGATCAATATAAAACAGAAGACGAAGATATATTTTATTCTTTTATTATCTCAATAGGTGTATAACATACAGTGGATATTATATAACATTACAAACATATTTAGTACACTGAGTAAATATATAGTACAGGGATAACATTTATTTATAGCTATGTAGTTGGGTGTCTGCTTAGCGTTGTACCATAAATGAAGCATAAGGGTGAAACAGTTAGAGATTACTGGGTAGTCTAAGCTGGTAGTGTAAATATGTTCCTCTGTGTTAGTGGTTCGCTATCTCTCTCGCTCTCTCTCTCTCTCTCTCTCTCGCCTCTCTCTCTCTCTCTCTCTCTCTCTCTCTCTACTATTCCAGCCTAGATTTCCCTCCATTGAAACACTTACTCATTCTCTCCATTTATCCCTATCATCGCGCCTTCCTTTTCTCTCTCGCTTTCTCCCCTATCCTCTCTTAGACTTCTAACCTATCAGTCCACCCTCCGCCTCTCCCTTTAGCTCCCCCGCCCTCCCTCATATTTTTAGCGTCCCTCCTATTGTAACACTTGATTATTCTCACCATTAATACATAGCATCTCGCCTTCTTTCTCATAGGCTTCTCTCGCTCTCTCTCTCTCTCTCTCTCTCTCTCTCTCAGTTAGAGATTACTGGTTAGTCTAAGCTGGTAGTGTAAATATGTTCCTCGGTGTTAGTGTTTCGCTATCTCTCTCTCTCTCTCTCTCTCTCTCTCTCTCTCGCCCTCTTTCTCTCTCTCTCTCTTTCTCTCTCTCTCTCTCTCTCTCTCTCTACTATTCCAGCCTAGATTTCCCTCCATTGAAACACTTACTCATTCTCTCCATTCATCCCTAGCATCGCGCCTTCCTTCTCTCTCTCTCTCTCTCGCTCTCTCCCCTATCCTCTCTTAGACTTCTAACCTATCAGGCCACCCTCCGCCTCTCCCTTTAGCTCCCCCGCCCTCCCTCATATTTTTAGCGTCCCTCCTATTGTAACACTTGATTATTCTCACCATTAATACATAGCATCTCGCCTTCTTTCTCATACGCTTCTCTCTCTCTCTCTCTCTCGCTCTTCTAACCCCTACTAGACTTCTCTCCTACCATTCCACCTTTCTTCCTCTCTCTCTCTCTCTCTCTCTCTCTCTCTCTCTCTCTCTTTACCTCGCCTAGCGTTCCGCCTTCATTCGTATTTTTACCTTACCACCAGTGTAACACACTAATAACATTGAATATCAATTACAAAAAGACTTGAAATATCTACTTTTTAAAGAACCAATAAGATAAACATATGAAAAACGAAGGAATAATACACTCGACAAGGCTTAACAGACGTACTTTATACACATCACCATTAATACAACTGAAATTCCTTTAATGATAACCTATCACATCGTTATGGGCTAAGAGAAAAACAGAAAAAAATTCAACTTACACCGTAAAATATTCCACTACAACACAGACCGCTAGAGTGAACAGTACTACGAAAATAAACGTCCGTGAATCAAGCGCGCTTATAACACGAAGTCTCACATCCGACTAGTTTAAATATAATCTGGTAAATAAAATTTGGACGATACTATTCCACCCGCGACTAATATCTAGGTTAACCAATCAGAGAAGAAGATTTCTATCGGACACCCATCAACGAAATGACTGACCTCTGGATTAACTAATCGGAGAAGAGGATTACTGTTATCGTGATAACTGACCTCATTTTCAACTTGAAGTGCTGTCGAGTCTGATGCATGGGTTACTTTAAATCGACCTAGCGGGTCAATGGTGGGGGAAATAATACAAGTGGCGGGTTACTTGAACGCGTTTTGACCCCTGCTGCAATACCAGGAGTTCCATGACAGTTATAAATAGTTGGATACAACAAGCAGGAAGTTATATTAAGGACAGAAATCTAGCAGGCAATGGCAGAAACCTAAGAGGCAAGGACAGAAAACTAGGGGGGTCGTGGTTCGTGGTTCGGTAAGTCCGTGGTTCGTTAAGTCCGTGGTTCGTGGGGTTGTGGTTCGTGGTTCGTTAGTTGATGGTTCGTTAAGTCCGTGGTTCGTGGGGTTGTGGTTCGTGGTTCGTTAGTTGATGGTTCGTTAAGTCCATGGTTCGTAGGGGTTGTGGTTCGCGGTTCGTGAGTTGAGGGTTCGTTAAGTCCGTGGTTCGTGGGGTTGTGGTTCGTTAATTGATGGTTCGTTAAGTCCGTGGTTCGTGGGGTTGTGGTTCGTGGTTCGTTAGCTGATGGTTCGTTAAGTCCATGGTTCGTAGGGGTTGTGGTTCGCGGTTCGTGAGTTGAGGGTTCGTTAAGTCCGTGGTTCGTGGGGTTGTGGTTCGTGGTTCGTTAGTTGATGGTTCGTTAAGTCCATGGTTCGTGGGGTTGTGGTTCGCGGTTCGTGAGTTGAGGGTTCGGTAAGTCCGTGGTTCGTGGTTTGTTAAGTTCGTTGTTCTTGAGTTTGTGGTTTATTAAGTTTGTAGTTTGTTAAGTGCGTGGTTCGAGAGGTCGTGGGCAAGGGCAGAAACCTAAGAGGCAAGGGCAGAAACCTAGGAGGCAAGGTCAGAAACCTAGGAGGCAAGGGCAGAAACCTAGGAGGCAAGGGCAGAAACCTAAGAGGCAAAGACAGAAACCTAGGAGGCAAGGACAGAAACCTAGGAGGCAAGGGCAGAAACCTAGGAAGCAAAGGCTGAAAAACACTCGTACTGACTAAGGCTTCCAAGGTGTATTTGATTGTCGCCCTATTTTTGTCTGTATAACCTAATATATCACTTTCATTTAATCTATCGATAAACGTTTCAAAGTCATTTCTGTTGTTAACTAACAAGGGTTTGTCTAATCCTGTCGCGTTATTTGAGCTTGTGTGTGAAAGTAACGCAGCCAAATAGAACTGACCTCTGAGGCAATACCGGATGTGTTACTAAAAAGATTTTGACGTATGATGGCAATTTTATGAGTTTACCCCTGATCATTTTTTAGGGATACGCCCATGAAATCGGTAAAAATCGTAAATTTTCACTTTAGGCATACCCCAAACTCTATTTTAGACATCCCCATTGCAAAAATTTACATTAAAAACCACTTTTAGGATTTTACCACCTTATCATTTTTTGAGGGTTACGCCCATGGAATCGATAAAAAGCGTTAATTTAGCACGCAGGCTTACCTAAAACTTTATTTTAGACATCCCTACACCAAAAATTTACTTAAAAATCACTTTTGAAATTGTTACCCCCTTACCATTTTTTAGGGTTACGCCCATAAAATTGATAAAAATCCTAAATTTAGCACGTAGGCATACCTAAAACTTTATTTTAGACATCCCCACACCTAAAATTTACTTAAAAATCGCTTTTGAAATTGTAACCCCCATTACCATTTTTGAGGGTTACGCCCCTGAAATCGATAAAAAAATTGAAATATAATCTCAAGGCATACCCCAAACATAATATTTGACACCACTACATATCAAACTCCATCAAAAAATCAACAAAAACTAGTAGTGGTATAGTGGTTTTTGAGCCGTTCATACTACGCAGATGTACGGTGCAGCACGTGCAATCGATAAAAAAATTGAAATATAACCGCAAGGCATACCCCAAACATAATATTTGACACCCCTACATATCAAATTCCAACAAAAAAACAACAAAAACTAGTAGTGGTATAGTGGTTTTTGAGCCGTTCATACTACGCAGATGTACGGTGCAGCACGTGTAATCGATAAAAAAATTGAAATATAACCTCAAGGCATACCCCAAACATAATTTTTGACACCCTACGTATCAAATTCCAACAAAAAAAACAACAAAAACTAGTAGTGTTATAGTGGTTTTTGAGCCGTTCATACTACGCAGATGTACGGTGCAGCACGTGTAATCGATAAAAAAATTGAAATATAACCTCAAGGCATACCCCAAACATAATTTTTGACACCCCTACGTATCAAATTCCAACAAAAAAACAACAAAAAACTAGTAGTAAGGAAAGGTGTTTTTGAGCCGTGCATACTACGCAGAGGTATCGTGCTGAATGTTCTGCACGATACCTGCACGAAATGTTAAAATCCTTGCTCAAACACCCTTGTATACTACTAGTTTTTTGTTGTTTTTTTGTTGGAATTTGATATGTAGGGGTGTCAAAAATTATGTTTGTGGTATGCCTTGAGGTTATATTTCAATTTTTTTATCGATTACACGTGCTGCACCGTGCATCTGCGTAGTATCAACGGCTCAAAAACCACTATACCACTACTAGTTTTTGTTGTTTTTTTGTTGGAATTTGATATGTAGGGGTGTCAAATATTATGTTTGGGGTATGCCTTGCGGTTATATTTCAGTTTTTTTATCGATTGCACGTGCTGCACCGTACATCTGCGTAGTATGAACGGCTCAAAAACCACTATACTACTACTAGTTTTTGTTGATTTTTTGATGGAGTTTGATATGTAGGGGTGTCAAATATTATGTTTGGGGTATGCCTTGAGATTATATTTCAATTGTTTTTATCGATTTCAGAGGCGTAACCCTCAAAAATGGTAATGGGGGTTACAATTTCAAAAGCGATTTTTAAGTAAATTTTAGGTGTGGGGATGTCTAAAATAAAGTTTTAGGTATGCCTACGTGCTAAATTTACGATTTTTATCAATTTTATGGGCGTAACCCTAAAAAATGGTAAGGGGGTAACAATTTCAAAAGTGATTTTTAAGTAAATTTTTGGTGTGGGGATGTCTAAAATAAAGTTTTAGGTAAGCCTGCGTGCTAAATTAACGCTTTTTATCGATTCCATGGGCGTAACCCTCAAAAAATGATAAGGTGGTAAAATCCTAAAAGTGGTTTTTAATGTAAATTTTTGCAATGGGGATGTCTAAAATAGAGTTTGGGGTATGCCTAAAGTGAAAATTTACGATTTTTACCGATTTCATGGGCGTATCCCTAAAAAATGATCAGGGACTCATAAAATTGCCATCATACGTCAAAATCTTTTTAGTAACACATCCGGTATTGCCTCAGAGGTCAGTTCTATTTGGCTGCGTTACTTTCACACACAAGCTCAAATAACGCGACAGGATTAGACAAACCCTTGTTAGTTAACAACAGAAATGACTTTGAAACGTTTATCGATAGATTAAATGAAAGTGATATATTAGGTTATACAGACAAAAATAGGGCGACAATCAAATACACCTTGGAAGCCTTAGTCAGTACGAGTGTTTTTCAGCCTTTGCTTCCTAGGTTTCTGCCCTTGCCTCCTAGGTTTCTGACCTTGCCTCCTAGGTTTCTGTCTTTGCCTCTTAGGTTTCTGCCCTTGCCTCCTAGGTTTCTGCCCTTGCCTCCTAGGTTTCTGACCTTGCCTCCTAGGTTTCTGCCCTTGCCTCTTAGGTTTCTGCCCTTGCCCACGACCTCTCGAACCACGCACTTAACAAACTACAAACTTAATAAACCACAAACTCAAGAACAACGAACTTAACAAACCACGAACCACGGACTTACCGAACCCTCAACTCACGAACCGCGAACCACAACCCCACGAACCATGGACTTAACGAACCATCAACTAACGAACCACGAACCACAACCCCACGAACCACGGACTTAACGAACCCTCAACTCACGAACCGCGAACCACAACCCCTACGAACCATGGACTTAACGAACCATCATCTAACGAACCACGAACCACAACCCCACGAACCACGGACTTAACGAACCATCAACTAACGAACCACAACCCCACGAACCACGGACTTAACGAACCCTCAACTCACGAACCGCGAACCACAACCCCTACGAACCATGGACTTAACGAACCATAAACTAACGAACCACGAACCACAACCCCACGAACCATGGACTTAACGAACCATCAACTAACGAACCACGAACCACAACCCCACGAACCACGGACTTAACGAACCACGGACTTACCGAACCACGAACCACGACCCCCCTAGTTTTCTGTCCTTGCCTCTTAGGTTTCTGCCATTGCCTGCTAGATTTCTGTCCTTAATATAACTTCCTGCTTGTTGTATCCAACTATTTATAACTGTCATGGAACTCCTGGTATTGCAGCAGGGGTCAAAACGCGTTCAAGTAACCCGCCACTTGTATTATTTCCCCCACCATTGACCCGCTAGGTCGATTTAAAGTAACCCATGCATCAGACTCGACAGCACTTCAAGTTGAAAATGAGGTCAGTTATCACGATAACAGTAATCCTCTTCTCCGATTAGTTAATCCAGAGGTCAGTCATTTCGTTGATGGGTGTCCGATAGAAATCTTCTTCTCTGATTGGTTAACCTAGATATTAGTCGAGGGTGGAATAGTATCGTCCAAATTTTATTTACCAGATTATATTTAAACTAGTCGGATGTGAGACTTCGTGTTATAAGCGCGCTTGATTCACGGACGTTTATTTTCGTAGTACTGTTCAGTCTAGCGGTCTGTGTTGTAGTGGAATATTTTACGGTGTAAGTTGAATTTTTTTCTGTTTTTCTCTTAGCTCATAACGATGTGATAGGTTATCATTAAAGGAATTTCAGTTGTATTAATGGTGATGTGTATAAAGTACGTCTGTTAAGCCTTGTCGAGTGTATTATTCCTTCGTTTTCATATGTTTATCTTATTGGTTCTTTAAAAAGTAGATATTTCAAGTCTTTTTGTAATTGATATTCAATGTTATTAGTGTGTTACACTGGTGGTAAGGTAAAAATACGAATGAAGGCGGAACGCTAGGCGAGGTAAAGAGAGAGAGAGAGAGAGAGAGAGAGAGAGAGAGAGGAAGAAAGGTGGAATGGTAGGAGAGAAGTCTAGTAGGGGTTAGAAGAGCGAGAGAGAGAGAGAGAGAGAGCGAGAGAGAGAGAGAGAGAGAGAGAGAAGCGTATGAGAAAGAAGGCGAGATGCTATGTATTAATGGTGAGAATAATCAAGTGTTACAATAGGAGGGACGCTAAAAATATGAGGGAGGGCGGGGGAGCTAAAGGGAGAGGCGGAGGGTGGCCTGATAGGTTAGAAGTCTAAGAGAGGATAGGGGAGAGAACGAGAGAGAGAGAGAGAGAAGGAAGGCGCAATGCTAGGGATAAATAGAGAGAATGAGTAAGTGTTTCAATGGAGGGAAATCTAGGCTGGAATAGTAGAGAGAGAGAGAGAGAGAGAGAGAAAGAGAGAGAGAGAGAGAGAAAGAGGGCGAGAGAGAGAGAGAGAGATAGCGAACCACTAACACCGAGGAACATATTTACACTACCAGCTTAGACTAACCAGTAATCTCTAACTGAGAGAGAGAGAGAGAGAGAGAGAGAGAGAGAGCGAGAGAAGCCTATGAGAAAGAAGGCGAGATGCTATGTATTAATGGTGAGAATAATCAAGTGTTACAATAGGAGGGACGCTAAAAATATGAGGGAGGGCGGGGGAGCTAAAGGGAGAGGCGGAGGGTGGACTGATAGGTTAGAAGTCTAAGAGAGGATAGGGGAGAAAGCGAGAGAGAAAAGGAAGGCGCGATGATAGGGATAAATGGAGAGAATGAGTAAGTGTTTCAATGGAGGGAAATCTAGGCTGGAATAGTAGAGAGAGAGAGAGAGAGAGAGAGAGAGAGAGGGCGAGAGAGAGAGAGAGAGAGAGCGAGAGAGATAGCTAACCACTAACACAGAGGAACATATTTACACTACCAGCTTAGACTACCCAGTAATCTCTAACTGTTTCACCCTTATGCTTCATTTATGGTACAACGCTAAGCAGACACCCAACTACATAGCTATAAATAAATGTTATCCCTGTACTATATATTTACTCCGTGTACTAAATATGTTTGTAATGCTATATAATATCCACTGTATGTTATACACCTATTGAGATAATAAAAGAATAAAATATATCTTCGTCTTCTGTTTTATATTGATCGTTTTTTTTATTGATGTTGTATAATCTACTAACCTATCACTATCGAGCAAGTACATGAAGAACGCCAAAGTCAGCACAAAGCAGACATAAACAGGTCACTTCCGGGGTCACCGGGACTAGAGGTCAACATCCCGACACGAGCAGTCATGGTTAACTCCCCTTGTCTCTCGTGTACATTAGGCGCTAAAGGCGCCTCTTATATATCTTTGTTAATTTACGCCACAATTCGGTCCAAATGGACCCTTGTATACTACTCACTATCCAGAAGTTTCCGAACACTTTTGGATAGACAGCCGAGCACATATGGGTGGAAACTAGCGTGCTAAGTCACCGATTCAAGTCTTGTGCTTCACCTTTACCTTCTTTTGCCCTTGATTATTAAATTTTACTGAATTAAACGGTTTTGGTGCAGGCATAAATAGAAATTCAATTCAAATAAAATGTTATAAAATCAAAACTGAATCTAATAGGAAACGAGAGAAAACTTTAGACTGCTAAACTTTCAAGTTGAAATACAAGAAACCTTAAATAAAACTCTCAAGACTAAATGTCAAACTTTCCTTCAAGAGTACTCAAAGTTGCTCTCTAAAAAAGTCCAAAAATTCGTCGGGTATCTCTATAATGCTTTTATTTTGTGAATATCGCAACGTCTCTAATCCACATATCAATAGGGTTTGAGGTTCACGAAAGCCTGTTCTTTAATGGTAAGGACTTTGACATTTTGCAAGACCCACTACTCAAAGTAAATCTAATATTATCAGGTAATCAGACAAGCTTTGACGAATAGGTTACTGCCTATTCAGATTACATTTACATCATAGGAATCCCTAGATCGCACCCTTTAAACGTAGCCATGACACTGACAATGAAAAGAGTACTTACACGGCCAGTTATGTTATCACTAAATGTTACCAGCAGCCGTCTCGACTCATTGCATTGAGATAAGTCCTGGTAAGCAAATTAATTACCATCAGTGTGAGCGGAGAGACGAATTGCTGATAATGAGGTCGGATTTTGGTCAAAACAGTCACAGAGTAACTAACACTTTTTTTTATGGCGAATGAGAAAAAAACCAAATATCCTAAAAGGAAAAAAAACAATTATTTAGTCAGTCGTCATGAGAAAAAACAAAAAAAAATTGGAATCATCTTCAAGTACCATGACTGCTGACGTAGGTGTTCATGTCTCTCCACAACTTTTGATCTCAACAGTTATTTATCATTTCTGTTGTTGACCTTCTGCCAAGCCATTCTCTTAGGCTGTCTGGTATCTTTTCTCTTGCTTTCTTCGTTCCTCAATTTTCTCAGTTGTCACAATATATTCCAGCTGTTCCTTTTTCATTGCATGGCCAAAAAATATTGATTATTTCTTCCTAATTTGAGAAATTAGCTCTTTTTTGCTTTGGCCTCTTTCATGACGCTTTCTTTACTATACTTAACAGTCCTTTGTATTCTCAAGATTCTTCTGTAAAACGACATTTCTACAGACTCCATTGATTTTCTTGTCTGTTGTCCTATTGTTCATTGTCCACACCCAAATGTTAAGACTGGTTCAACATAACATTTAAGAACTCTTTTTCTTTCTCTTTTCTGGAATATGGCTTTTAAAAAAGCGAAATTTAGCATCTCGCCCTTCTTCTTCCTCTTCTTCTTATTTTCTTCTTTCCTTTCTCATTTGCCGTTCAGCGTCTTTGCATTCTTGTAAATAACCCTTGCGGGACACCAGACTTGTGAACTTTGTACACAAAGTAGGTGTTTCTGATTAGAAATTATTAGGGAAAACTGGATTGATATACTTAGCATATTTCTGGTCTGACCTAAAAGTCATGGGACAACAAACTTATAGAACTAACTCCCTAGAGATAACGTGAAAAGTATCCATGATTCCCTTCTCCAACCTCTCACTCTCCCACTTTTACAGAAACACACATTCATACATGCGGCCACACATGCCTTTACAACATAGGTTTTGTGAGTTCTGGTGACGCCACGGTTTTCAAGTAACAAAAATAGGAAATGACAAGTATAATACCAGAAGCAACTAAAACACTAACAGAATACGCACACTTCAAACCAATAATTATACAATAAACTTAAAGCAAAAACATTAGAACTATTAAAACACTGTCTGATTTAATGAAATTGATGCTGCATGAGGGAGAAAGAACGCTGCCAAGAGACACTTCTTTTCAAATCACAGCAGCACAACAATCGATGGAAGTGTCGAGAAGATCAAGGTATAATTTAATTTCCACAAATAATACTTTGATTCTTATGGTTGTGGAAGGCCCCGGTAGTAGTATAGCAGGAAGTACCTGCTTAGTATTTGGCCCGTAAATTAGCAAAGATATATAGTAGGCGCATTTTCGGCCTAATGTACACGAGGGGCAGGGGGAGATAAACCATAACCGCGCGTGTCGGGATGTTGACCTCTAGTCCCGGTGACCCTGGAAGTTACCTGTTTATGTCTGGTGTGTGCGGACTTTGGAGTTCTTGATGTACTTGATCGAAAGTGATAAGTTAGTAGATTATACATCATCAATGCTGATAAGGCAGCCAGGTGACCTTGTTATCTCGGTGACCGTACAGTGTGACCGTATTTTGCTTCCTTCATAGACTTTCCTCCATTGTAACACTTACTCATTCTCTCCATTTACACATATAATCTCTCCTTCTTCCTAGACTTCTCTCTCTCTCTCTCTCTCTCTGTCCTATTCCCTCCTAGACTTCCATCTTGTAGCACTTACTCATTCTCTCCATTTAAACCCATTATCTCTTCTCCCTTCACTATACTTCTCTCTCACTCCTAGATGTCACTCCTACCATTCCAGCTTCCCTCCTCTCTATCCTAACATTCCGCCCTCCATCGTACATTTAACTTCAGTCATAGACTTCCCTCCATTTTAACATTTACTCATTCTCTCCATTTTAACCCATTAGCTCTCCTTAGCTCCCCTAGATTTCTCTCTATCTCTCTCACTCTTCTCTCTCTCTCCTATTCCCGCCTAGATTTCCCTCTATTAAAACACTTACTCATTTTCTCCATTTATGCCTATCATTTTGCCTTCCATCTCTCTCTTTCTTGTTTTTCCTCTCTTAGACGTCTAACCTATCAGTCCACCCTCCCGCATCGTTCCACCCTCCCGCATATTTTCAGCGTCCCTCCTATTGTAACACTTGATTATTCTCGCCATTTATACCTAGCATCTCGCCTTCCTTCTCCTAGACTTCTCTCTATCTCTCTATCTCGCTCTCTCTCTGTCCTAACCCCTACTAGACTTCTCTCTTACCATTCTACCCTCCTTCCTCTCTCTCTTTACCTCTCCTAGAGTTCCGCACTCATTCGTATTTTTACCTTATCGCCAGTGTAACACATTAATAATATTGAATAACAATTACAACAAGAATTAAAATATTTACTTTTTAGACAACCAATAAGATAAATATATGAAAAACGAAGGAATAATACACACAACAAGGCTTAACATAGGCCTTTATACACATTACCATTAATATAAATTAATATCCTTTATTGATAACCTACCACATCGTTATGAGATTAGAGAAAAACAGAAACAAATATTCAACTTACAGCGTAAAATAGACCCACAACACAGGCCGTTAGACTGAATAGTACTATGAAAATAAACTTTCGTGAATCAATCGCGCTTATAACACGAAGTTTCACATGCGACTAGTTTAAATATAATCTGGTAAATAAAAATTGGGCGACACTATTCCACTCTCGACTAAAATCTTGGTTAACCATTCAGAGAAGAGGATTTCTATCCGACACCCATCAACGAAATGACTGACCTTTGGATTAACTAATCAGAGAAGATGATTACTGTTATCGTGATAACTGACCTCATTTTCCACTTGAAGTGCTGGCGAGTCTGACGCATGGGTTATTTTAAATCGATTAAATCCACCTGATAAAATCCACCTGTCGGGTCAATGGTGGGGGAAATAATACAGGTGGCGGGTTACTTGATCGCGGTTACTTTTTGCGATCTGTCGTAACTTTTTGGACTTTGGAAATAACTATCTGTTCGATGTGTCTAACTAGTATGTGTATGAGAGTAGAATTTTAGGGTTTTGAAATCGAATTTTTGAATATGAGCCTAAATTTTTTTTGTTTTCGGGCTAAAATTTTGTGGTTTGGCCTAACCTTTTGGACCTTGAATATAACTTCCTGCTCGTTGTGTCTAACTATTGTGACTGTGAGTAGATTTTTAGGATTTTTAGGTCGACTTTTTAAATATGAGCTTACTTTTTTTTTGTTCTGGGGGTAAAAGTTTTGCGATTTGACGTAACTTTTGGAACTATGGAAGTCCTCTGGTATTACATCAGGGGTCAAAGCGCGTTCAAGTAACCCGCCACCTGTATTATTTCCCCCACCATTGACCCGACAGGTGGATTTTATCAGGGATCGAATCGATTTAAAATAACCCATGCGACAGACTCGCCAGCACTTCAAGTGGAAAATGAGGTCAGTTATCACGATAACAGTAATCCTCTTCTCTGATTAGTTAATCCAAAGGTCAGTCATTTCGTTGATGGGTGTCCGATAGAAATCCTCTTCTCTGATTGGTTAACCTAGATGTTAGTCGAGAGTGGAATAGTGTCGTCCTAGTTTTATTTACCAGATTATATTTAAACTAGTCGCATGTGAAACTTCGTGTTATAAGCGCGATTGATTCACGAAAGTTTATTTTCATAGTACTGTTCAGTCTAACGGCATGTGTTGTGGGTCTATT
The DNA here is from genome assembly GCA_032433765.1 of Megaustenia siamemsis. Classification (NCBI taxonomy): domain Eukaryota; kingdom Metazoa; phylum Mollusca; class Gastropoda; order Stylommatophora; family Ariophantidae; genus Megaustenia; species Megaustenia siamemsis. Next base: position 129,708,754 of record JAVIAB010000092.1, read on the forward strand.
TTACGCTGTAAGTTGAATATTTCTGTTTTTCTCTAATCTCATAACGATGTGGTAGGTTATCAATAAAAGGATAGTCAGTTGTATAATTGGTAATGTGTATAAAGTACGTATGTTAAGCCTTGTTGAGTGTATTATTCCTTCGTTTTTCATATGTTTATCTTATTGGTTGTCTAAAAAGTGAATATTTTAAGTCTTGTTGTAATTGTTATTCAATATTATTAATGTGTTACACTTGCGATAAGGTAAAAATACGAATGAGGGCGTAACGCTAGGAGAGGTAAAGAGAGAGAGGAAGGAGGGTAGAATGGTAAGTGAGAAGTCTAGTAGGGGTTAAAAGAGAGAGAGAGCGAGAGAGAGAAAATAGAGCGAAGCCTAGGAGAAGGAAGGCGAGATGCTAGGTATAAATGGCGAGAATAATCAAGTGTTACAATAGGAGGGACGCTAAAAATATGCGGGAGGGTGGAACGATGCGGGAGAGATAAAGGGAGAGGAGGGAGGGTGGACTGATAGGTTAGACGTCTAAGAGAGGAAAAACAAGAAAGAGAGAGAAGGAAGGCAAGATGATAGGCATAAATGGAGAAAATGAGTAAGTGTTTTAATGGAGGAAAATCTAGGCGGGAATAGAGAGAGAGAGAGAGAGAGAGAGAGAAATCTGGGGGAGCTAAGGAGAGCTAATGGGTTTAAATGGAGAGAATGAGTAAATGTTACAATGGAGGGAAGTCTATGATGGAAGCTAAATGTACGATGGAGGGCGGAATGTTAGGATAGAGAGGAGGGAAGCTGGAATGGTAGGAGAGACGTCTAGGAGTGAGAGAGAAGTCTAGTGAAGGAAAGGAGAGTTAATGGGTTTAAATGGAGAGAATGAGTAAGTGTTACAATGGAGGGAAGTCTATGAAGGAAGCTAAAATACGGTCAGACCTTGCGGTCACCGAGATAACAAGGTCACCTGGCCGCCTTATCAGCATTGATGATGTATAATCTACTAACCTATCACTATCGATCAAGTACATCAAGAACTCCAAAGTCAGCACACACCAGACATAAACATGTCACTTCCAGGGACACCGGGACTAGAGGTCAACATATCGTCTCGCGCGGTTATGGTTATCTCCCCCTGCCCCTCGTGTACAATAGGCGCAAAATGTGCCTACTATATATCTTTGTTAATTTACGGGCCAAATACTAAACAGATCCTTCCTGCTATACTACTCCGAGTATCACTGCAAACGAATTGAAATCCATAATGGCTCAACCGCCCGTGTCAGTGGAATCATCCGAATTACTAACTCATCTCCCAAACAAAGAAAGCTAGCTGTAGTCACATCATAACAGTCTCAGCACACGCAAAAGACATAAGACGAAACCGCACAGAAAGTGAACACAGCCAACTGTTCCCTGCCATACGATATCAGGGTGAGGTTTCTCCTTGGGAAACTAATAACAAAACTATTATGTAGAAAGTGATATTTTTGAGCGTTGAAGAGACACTTACAGAATTTGCAGTCCTCCTAAAACAACCTTAAATTTAAATAAAACCTGAATACAGAATCTAGAACAACCATTAAAATGATTGGTGACATGTCGACCACTCCTGTCTTCGGGTTTCGAAGAGAAGGGCATCGGGATTGGAAGCGTTGACTAATCATAAATGACTGCTAGCGGCATGATCGGTGGAGGAAAACATTTTAGAACATATGATAAAATGGAGTTGTGAAAACAGAAGAAGTAGTAGCAGAATGAGGAGGAGAACGAGATGGAATAGGATAAGAAGAAGAAGAAGAAGAAGATGAAGAAGAAGATGAGAAGAAGATGAAGAAGAAGATGAAAATAGACAAGCAACAGAACGCTGCGGCCGTTATGTTTTAAAAATTTATTCAATCTTGGAATTATTTCCTATGGCTGGACATTTTGTTTTCAAAATTATGTAAACCAATTTTAAAAAAAAACGTCGGTTCTAAAAATATTATCTGAGACGCCATTTCCAATACAAACATGAAAATTACAGTTCACTAGAAGGACAAATTAAGCATAATAAAATAGCACATTTAAAGAAATCCAAGAAGGTTGTACAAAGTGTGCTGTACAATGTAAATAAATGTTCAGAGAAGGCTGTTTGTGTGAGTTATATTATTAGTGGAAAAAATTTCGAAGAGGTTGACACCATTTTTCTATGAAGAATTTGTGGAAGATTGTTTCGAATACACCTGCGGCGAAAGTGCTTTGTCCTAATAAGAGTTATTTATTTTACCAAGTAAATTATCACGCCGGAATGTTGAAGACGCACAGATGACTTGAGGATAGATGTTTTGAAAAAGCTTGCCTCAGAATTCGTAGCACTCTCCATCGCCTAAAATGAGTTAAGTGATATGACAGACACAGTGCACTTAGTTATCGTTATTAGGGGCATTGACACATTTTATAACATAACGGAGGATTTATTAGCGTTACATAATAATCACTAAAATACACCACAACAGGCCAACATATTTTTAAAGCACTGGAGTTCGCTCTTAAAGAGTTTGGATTAAATTGGGACAGGCTTTGTGGAGTGACAACAGACGGAGTACCAGCTATGTATGAAGGTCAGGTCTGGTTTCCAAAATAAAATTTCACTTATTAGTTACTGAATTAGGTCATCTTGATGTTTCATTTCTTCATTGTATTATTCACCAAGAAAATCTGTGCGGCAGAGTACGACAATCTGTTTTACTTTTGTGAAGTACGCTGGTGAAGCGAGGAGAAATGTTGAAAGGATTTTATGACTTACGTGTTGAAGTCGAACTTTTCATGAACATGAAGGTGGTCGATCAAAAAATTATCGGATCCTCAATGGATCTTACAGCTAACTTTTTTGGTCTCAACCTTTTAATGCTCTTAATCCAAGCGTACAAACACAAAAACAACTGGATCATGAACTTCACAAACACATCAAAGCTTTCCAGAAAAAAACCAAACCTGTTTGAGAGAGATTAACCTGCGAGAAGGAAATACTAATCTTTTGGTAAGACTTGGAGAAAAGTTGAAATCTCTTATTAATTCCACCAGCAATGCTGACGTCATTAATGATATTTACTGCCAGTTCGTTGAGCGTTTCAAAGATTTTCTGCACAACAAACAAGGTTAAAATGTTTTTCAGCACTATTTGATATCGATGTAAATGCTGCTCAAGCAAAGATACAAATGGAATTTAATTACTTGGAAGAAAAAAATATTCCGAAATCCAAATGGAGGTTCTCGTAGATACTGAACTTCTATACATCTTATTTCTCACGCGAACAATATCCAATGATCACACCAAATGCCCATAAAGTTACTTTATTGTTTGGTAGCAGTTATGTTTATGAACAATTTCTTTTTCAAAGCTTAAGTGGACTAATTCAAAAGCAAGAAAAAAGATTAACGGACACAAATTTAGAACATACTAGGCATTGCTATTTGTTAAATAGCACCAAACATGGACAACATTGTGCGTGAAGTTCAGGCAAATCCTTTTCATTAACAATGTAAGTTTTCTGTGTATAGGTTATTGGTGAATTTTCTCTCCTCACACCATCCCTCTTCTGTTTCACCCCTCTCTGTTGTTCATTTCACTCTTTTACATTACAACCGGTTGTGAACATAAATTAGGCAATTTATCAAATTGCTTCAGTAGGTGATGGTATCTGGCCCTCGTCGTTTTCATAGTTTTCAAATCTAGCTTAAGATAACAGGTTGATGAATCTCTGACTACATGGATAATTATTTGTTGTTGTTTCATTTGTATGCATAATATGGACTTAGATATTAAAATAAAAATATTGCTTCAAGTAAGGATGTAGATGAAGTAATAAATTACATCTAATGCCTGTCTGTTTGCCTACTTCTATCTATCTATCTATCTATCTATCTATCTATCTATCTATCTATCTATCTATCTATCTATCTATCTATCTATCTATCTATCTATCTATCTATCTATCTATCTATCTATCTATCTATCTATCTATCTATCTATCTATCTATCTATCTATCTATCTATCTATCTATCTATCTATCTATCTATCTATCTATCTATCTATCTATCTATCCATCTATCCATCTATCCATCCATCCATCCATCCATCCATCCATCCATCCATCCATCCATCCATCCATCCATCCATCCATCTATCTATCTATCTATCTATCTATCTATCTATCTATCTATCTATCTATCTATCTATCTATCTATCTATCTATCTATCTATCTATCTATCTATCTATCTATCTATCTATCTATCTATCTATCTATCTATCTATCTATCTATCTGTCTGTCTGTCTGTCTGTCTGTCTGTCTGTCTGTCTGTCTGTCTGTCTGTCTGTCTGTCTGTCTGTCTGTCTGTCTGTCTGTCTGTCTGTCTATCTATCTATCTATCTATCTATCTATCTATCTATCTATCTATCTATCTATCTGTCTGTCTGTCTATCTATCTATCTATCTATCTGTCTGTCTGTCTGTCTGTCTGTCTGTCTGTCTGTCTGTCTATCTATCTATCTATCTATCTATCTATCTATCTATCTATCTATCTATCTATCTATCTATCTATCTATATGTCTGTCTGTCCCTCCGTCCAGCAGTCCGGCCTATCGTCTTTCCGTCTGTCCGCCCGTCTGTCTATCTGTCAGTCAGATACTTCACTGTTTAATCTCCTTACTTGCTTGACTGTTAGATTCTGCATCGCGCACCTCATGATCTTCAGTGTTTCCTCAAATATACACAAATGAGTTGTGGATTGTTGGCATTTGTTTGATCGAAATAAAAGTAATTATAATTATAAATCCAAAACAAATTCCAGTAGCTTAATTAAAAATACACGATTTTCTAAGCGCTGAGTGTAAGGGCATTGTAAAGTATTGTCATATATTAACCATATCGTTATTTTAATGTTTCTGCAGTTACATCACTTGTATAGTTTTCTTTAATAAGTCAATATATATTTATAGTCCTACCAAAGAAATCCGGTGCGATTGAATGCGATGATCATCGCCTTATGAGTCACATGACTAAGATATTACTAAGTATCATGCGAAGAGTGGGAAACAAAATCAGTCCAGAAATTTAGTGATAAACAGTGTGGTTTTGCTGGAGGTAGATGATCGAACAATGCCATATACATCATAAGATCTTTAGTAGCAAGAGTAAAAGAGGTGAAAACAGATCTAATTATGTTTCATAGATTACAACAAATCATTTGACAAAGTAAAGCACCAAGAAATAATCAAAATTTTAAAAGGCATAAACGTAGACAGCAAAGATATAAGAATAATAAAGAACATGTACTAGCAATAAACAGCGGCCATAAGAACTAAAAATCAATTGGGAATGTTTAACAAATAAAACAGGGCGTTAGGCAAGGTTTTGTGCTGTCACCTGATTTATTTAATATGTATAGTAAGATTATTTTAAGATCCATAAGGGACATGCCTGGAATAACAATTGGAGATCATGACGTAAATAATCTAAGGTATGCTGATGATACAGTCTTAATCGTTAAGAGTGAAAATGAGTTATAGGAAATGCGAGACATTATAGTAAAAGAAAATAAAAGTAAAGGACCCAGCCTTAATAGCAAAAAGACAGAAGTACTGGTAGCAAGAAAGAAAAAGACTCTACCGCAATGCACCATAAAGACAAGTAGAACAATATTAAAACAGGCAAATGAATTTAAATACCTGGGAACAATGTTATCCTCAGATGGTAGATGTACAACAGAGGTGAGAAGCAGAATAGTTCAGGCAAAAGCAGCTTTCCAAAAATTAGAAAGATATCGTGCATTTCATTTTTGACAATAGAAAGAAGAAAAAGAGTTCTTAAATGTTGTGTAAAGCCAGTCTTAACATGTAGATGTGAATCATGGACAATAGGACAACAGACAAGAAGATCACTGGAGGCTGTAGAAATGTAGTTTTACAGAAGATTCTTCAGAATATTATATATCCAGGAACACATAAGAGCATTGCAATCGTTCTGAAAGAGGCCAAAGCAAAAAGAGAGCTAATTTCCAATATTAGGAAGAAACAATAATCATTTTTTTGGTGACCGTGTTATGAGAAGGGAACAGCTGGAAAATATTGTAACAACTGGGAAAATTGAGGGACGAAGTGATAGAAGGAAGCAAAGAGAAGAGATACCAGACAGCTTAAGAGAATGGCTTGGCAGAACGTCAACAACAGAAATGATAAATAACTATCGAGATTAAAAGTTGTGGAGAGACATGATCACATACGCCACAAGCATGGCACTTGGGGATGATGATGTTCGGAAATTAGATTTTTATCTCCATAAAGCAAGGATCATTATTAAGACTGACCATAAACCCCATAAGGATATGTTAAGGTCACTTTGCAAAATAGGAAAATGCAAGCTTTGAACTTTAAATCTACATTGCTATAATGTACACATATAATATATACCTGGAACCGAGAACACATGCGCAGATCTCCTATCCAGAATTCCTTACAATAAAAAGGAATAAGAAGAAGTGGATGAAGAAGAACCAGAGGTAGATGATATTGAGTTATTGAGTTATTTGCGGGTCATCATCATTGCAGTCCGAACATGACCATAGGTGTTCAGATACCCTCCTCTTTGTAAGTCCCGCAGTATCCAGAGACTGACGACTCCAGTTCTGTGTTGGTTGATAAGGCTTCTTATACGCCCATTACGTTTCTCGTTCCTGGCTGTGCCCATCTTAACTCCCACCTCTTTCACATGAAGAAGTGACATGGTCTTATGGTTGACGAAGTCCTGTGCCCTTCCCACATCCCGGAGTGCATTGATGACGTCCGCCCAATCCATTGGTAGATGATAGAAATAACTTATTAATCATAAACTTATTATTAATTATAATAAATGCTAACCACCACCATAATACAATCATCCAGGAACAAACAGAAGTAGAACAGGGTGAAGGAACCGACGTTAGTAAAGTAGAACTGGAAAGGTCTATAGTCAGGCAAGAACAAAATAAAGACCCAGAGTCAAGAAAGATAATCAAAGATCTAGAAAACCACACGAATCTGCAGAAATGGAGACAATTTCAAATTGACGAAGGTGAGACTCTGGGTTACGTCTCCAAGAAAAACACAAGTCATAGGTTTCAAGTGTACATACCTACTGGAGGTGATGGAAGCCTACCATGATAAGAATGGACACGTAGGTAGAAACATGGTCCTAGATGCACCAGGAATAAAATACTGCTGGTCGAGGATGTTCCAATATGTCTCTAATTATGTGAAACTGTGCAAAACATGTCAATTAAGGAATATGGAAACTGTAAAATGTCCACTTCAAGAGATGGACAGACAGCATTTTCCAATGCAAAAGGGTAGTATAGATATTACAGGTCCTTACCCAAGGACATACCCAGGAAACAAATATATTGTACACTTTACGGATAGTTATAGAACAAATTCTGACTTATGGAAGCGAATCATGGACAGTAGACAAACAAATGAAAAGACGATTAGAGGCCACAGAGATGGGATTCTCAGAAGAATGTTGAAAGTTCCCTGGACAGCTAAAAAGACCAATGAGGAAGTTCTCAAAGAGGCCAAAACAAAAAGGCAGCTCTTAAAATACATCAGAAAGAAACAATCAACATTTTTCGGACACATCATGAGAAGAGGAAAGTTGGAATACTTGGTTACAACTAACTGACACATCATGAGAAGAAGAAAGTTGGAATACTTGGTTACAACTGGCAAAATAAAAGGAAAGAAATATCGCGGATGACAAAGAGAGAAAATACTGGATAGCTTGGTGTCATGGCATGGAAAGCATTCAACAACAGAACTGATACGATGCACTGTAGATAAAAGATTTTGGAAGGACATGATCGCCTACGCCAACCGGTATGGTACATAATGATGGTAGTAGATGGCCAGAAAGCTTCCCAGTGTCAGACAAGACCAGCAACACGGTCCTTGATATCTTGTTGAATGAACTCATTCCAAGATATAGTTGTCTACAAATCATTCTCAATGGAGGTGAATTCACCCGCCATAAATTTGTGCAAACCACGAAGAAATTAAATATTAAACACACACATATATATATATATGGCCCTTTTCGTCTTGTCAGACGGTCTAGTGGAGGCTATTGCGTATTTTTTTGAGGTATTGTTTTTGCCGAACAGCTTCTCTCGTGGCTAATTCTACCAATGTTTGACAAACACACGCGGTCACATAATGAACAAGTCAGGCTCGCTGGTCCACAGGGTTTACCATCCTTTTTCATGAGTCTCTTCTCTTCTAAGTCCTGTCTTAGCACAGTCTCAAATGTTGTTATACCGTTCCTTATACATGCTCTCCATGATGTGCGATCACTTGCCAGATGTTGCCAGTCGTTTTCACAGATGGAGAAGTCTTTCAGAGATGATTTGCAGATATCTCTATATCGTAGTTTAGGTCTGCCGATTTGTCGTTTTCCGTGTTTTAGCTCGCCATATAGTATTTGCCTAGGAATGCGTTTTTCTTCCATCCGTTGGACATGCCCCAGCCATCTTAGCCTTCGACTTCTGAGCATCGACATGATTGTTAGGGTCTTAGCACGTTGCAGGACAGTTAAGTTGGTTATTTTGTCCTGCCATTTGATGTGCATTATTTTGCGGAGACATCGCATGTGGAAGACATTTAGTCTTTTTTCCTGGTTGGAAGTGAGTCAATGGTCATTTGCAGTTGTTGGTAGAAGTTGTCTTTCTCTTCGTCTGATGCAGCCAACGTTGGTGCATAGGCACTAATGATATTTATTAATCCACTCTTCGTATGTAGCTGGAGTATCATCAAGCGTTCAGACACTCCTTCTGGCGTGGTTATGGAGTTTATGTGTTTGTTATGTACAGCAAAGCCCACTCCATGTATACGTGGTTTTTCGGGGCTTAGACCTTGCCAGAAAAAAGTATAGTTTTCTTCCTTTACAGAACCACAGTCTGAGAGTCTTGTTTCTTGTAGGGCAGCAATATCAACATGTAGCCTATTTAGTTCTTTATCTATGAGTGCTGTTGTTCTAATTTGTCCTTCTTTCAGTGTGCTTGTTTTAGTAAGTCCAGGGCACATGGTCCTTACGTTCCATGTGCCAAGTTTAAACATTGGTGCTCTTTCTTCCTCATTTCGCTTTGCCTACTCTGCCTGGGCACAGGATATGGAGATAGTGCTTTACCCAGTCGCACTATCCCCCTCTCGACTTCGTTTCAAGGATTTCCGAAGGAGGGACAAAGTCCATTAAACACATGACCACATCTATATACCACCTCCCAATCGAATGGAATTAATGAGAGACAACATAGAACTTTAAACGACATCCTTGTTAAGACCACCAGCGATGGAAGCAAGGGTTGGGATGGTGTATTGAATCACGCCTTAGCTGCAATAAGAGTCAATAAGAATTAAAACACAAAACATTCCCCTTTTTTTATTATTTGGGAGAAATTCAATGTTACCACTGGACAGTTTACTCAAACTTCGAAGAAAATATTATGGAGAAGATATCACTGAAATTATTTCACATCAAATGCACCATGCAGAACGGCTGGTATGGGCCAACTTTAAAAATATGGAAAACAAACGAAATAGACGGTCAAAAATAACCCAAACCCCTACTTCTGAGGTGGGAGATAAGGTATTATACAGGAAGCCCCACACAAGTTCAAAACTGGAGCCCGGCTGGGAAGAAGGATGCTATGTATGCAAGAAAGCATGACCAGCTAGTTACATCATCAAACACAAACTGAAGAATAAAGTTATCAGAACTCATGCACAGTCCCTGAAAGCTGATGCGGAGCTCTGGAATGAACCCGTCAATTAAAATAAAACAGGTAGGAACCCACGGCAGGCCACCTATGCTGTTCCGAGTGGAAATTATACGTCAACCGCAACCACAGATGACACTGATACACATAGCGAAGACAACTTTACGGTTCTCAGACCATATTCAAGAAGCTAAAAGGAGCAACTGATTCCAGAAGATTCCAAGTCACATGAGTCATCAGTTGGTGAGGATACAAGCCCCTTTCCACATCATTCGATTAGCTAGTAGAAGAAGAAAAGAACAAAATAAAGGACGACTCCGAAGGATGAGAAGACATTCATCCAACGAAAGTGACATACCTATCAGAGAACGCAAACAACGGCTAGCGGATAGAGAAGCCAGGCTTGTCCAAGAAGATAGCGAAGAGCCAGTCCCACAGACTGAAGAACAAACCAAATATGGTGGAACTTATAAAGTATTAAGATTAAAGAGGACAAGAAAACACTTGTTCGACGACCTGAATACAACAAGCCCTGAGCAAAATGAAGCCATGCGCATTATCCTGGGATGTACGAGGGACACTCCCTGTGTAGCAATGAGGTATCTTCTTGACTTTCCAACCATGGATGACAGAATCAGGATCTGGAGAGCACGAGCATACTTGAAGTTTAGTACAGATACAGAGCATCCATTGCACCACGTGCTCAACACAGTGGCATTCAAATGGTTAGAGTCACAAGACTACACCCACGCATGTATACTGAGTGATTCGATGAGTATGATTAAAAAAGTAGAGGCGGGCTCTGTACGCATGCAATGGGTAGAGTCATTGCAGAAATCCAAAATACGTAAGGTCTCCTTTGTCTATGTCCCTGGACATGCGGGAGTACGGGGAAATGAAAGAGTGGACAGGTTGCCTAGCTGTGCTGTCGTTGAGCACGGGCAACCAATGGATCGGGCGGACATCATCAATGCCCTCTGAGATGTGGGAAGAGCACAGGACTTCGACAAACACAGATCCACGTCACTTCTTCGGATGATAGAAATGGGAGTTAAGATGGGCACAGCCAGAAATGATAAACTTAGTGGCCGTGTAAGAAGACTTATCAACCAACATAGAACTGGAGTCGTCAGTCGCTGGACACTGAGGGAATTGCTGAGGAGGGGATCTGAGCGTCTATGGACATGTTCGGAGTGCAATGATGATGACCCGCAAATAACTCAATAACTCAAGCCCTGAGCACAGACAACGGGTTTTTGGTAGGGCAACTCACATCAGATCACGAATTTAGGGAAGAATGAGTCACACAAGCTGAAGAAGAGGAATCCGAGGGGCCACGAAACTGAGATATCAGTTTTGTCAGACAATTACAAGACAGGTGATGAGATGTGTGACCGAGTCAATAAACGACCTTTCGAATTGTCATTAGATGAGACTTTCTGTCTTAAAAGAAGAGGGTTAAGTGAATTGTAGAAAGCGGAGGTTTGACTGTGAGTCGATACGACTGCCAGTATCACAAGGTGCAGATGCGGGTCTGAGATGAGAAAAAATGGAAATTGGAGAGTTGAATTAGACAGGAATGAAAGAATTTATGGAAGAGAAGAAATTAAGAATGAATAATTAGGTACTGTCTAGGTGAGACATAATATCAGTAGTTGGTATAAGAGGTAGATGATACTGGAGAGATAATGTAGAATTGAAGTAAAGATACGAATACAGTGAGATATGATGAGACTCACCAAAAAGATGAATATGTGAATTTTAATAGTGAGACTATGCATACAGTACATAATTTGTGAAGAGATAAATAGATGCCAAGCGAATAATATAATAATAGGAATCGATAGACTGCCATTATCACCAATGATAATGCGATTGGTGACTACTTGAGATTAGTCAGAAATAGTAAACTGTGAAGCTGGCTGGTAGTCCAAGTTTACAAGTGACTAAATAAATAACCTAGAAGAAATAGTTAAAATGAAGAAATTATGAAGAAGATGTTCTAACCTAGTATATAAGATACAATACTCTTATTTAACATATTATCAGACTTCCAGAGCAAATTGTCCAAATAAGTAGCGTGTTATAGATGACTTTTCCTTTTTCCCTCTCTGTTATTAATTTTTTTTTAATTTGCGAAAAATTGCTTGCTTAATATTTCGTCCCTGCGAAATACAGAACTATCTGCGTAGGTGATAGGATCCTGAGGTAACGACACTTTTATCATAGATTCTCTTATTATGACCTCGGTAGCTCCATCGGTCATAATGCGACTCTCTTTGCCAATCAGAATTATTACTTTTATTTGTCTGTTTTTCTCCTCTGTTACTTCTATCAAATTCTTGCCAGACCAAATGTCATTTAAATTACATGCTCTTGTTATGGAGTCCCCGACCTTAGCTTTCAGGATTTGCAACGCACGAGGCGCCTGCGAGAGAATAGCAGGACTCCGCAAAGACCAATCGCAGACAACAAATCTGAACAGCACGGGCAGAGCTAGGCAGTCACTCATGCAGAAATCAGTTAGCCACTTAGGGTGCAGACGGGCACCCCTTACCCCACTCGCAGACTTTTTTTGTTTTGTGTGGGTTAGGATGAGATTAAACCATCACAAGTCACAGAGCTTTCTCATGTAGTGCTAGGATATATACTTTAGTACAAGAAGATCAAATATAGATAGGAGTGTAACAACCAGATCGTTAGCATATTTTGATAGCAAAGTAATGTCGACTAATCATTACAGACCTCGTCAAGTTAAAGTTAAAGCCGTCACACACTACAACACTTCGACTCATGCAAGGACACTGTGATAAAGACCTTTGTATTAGTGATAGGTATATAGATATTAGATAGCATAATCGTTTGTGAGCATGACAATCAGTACAATTGTTTTATATATTCAGTGTCACTTGTGAGATTATTTACATATGATGTGACAATAAATGTTGTGGAGGACTGGCATAACTAGTTTCCGTGCCATAAGAGTTTGAAATTTTTGTTCTGTTCCTGTCACTTAGTCCGCGTATAGGACAATCATGCTAGATAGAGGAGAAAAAAGCCAGAGGGGAGACCAGCGCTGAAGATACTACCACTATTTGTCTGTGGAATCTGTTGGCGGTTAGAATTCCCCATCACTGCGTCGTTGCCACTCAATGTTCTGCCTCCAGCTGTCGATACGAGATAACACCATGACATATCGACCACTATATTCTTTAATATAAGCCGTTGTTTATTTATACTGCGAACTATGTGTGATATGGAGCACACGGTAACAGAGGTAGACACAAGTAAAAAATGCTGGATGGTGTGGCACAAGACCAACAGATAAACTGTTGTACAATGCACAAGTTCGAGGCTTGCTGAGATTCATAATATCAAACTGCTTCCAGGTTTCCCATAAATTAAAAGGGTTATTTACTTTAAAAAAAAAAAAAACTTGTCCGTTTTGCAAGTCAGTTTGTAAAGGGAAATTAACCATTTGTGCAAATTTTCTACCTTTTTGAAATATAAAATGTATGGATAAAGTCAAAAATAACTTTGCATATATGTTTGCTAGCTAATAAAATTATAACAAACCTATATTTCAAACGAACTATAAATATTGCAGGGCAACCAGCCACGCTACATGAAAACATACATAACCAATTAAATGTTGTTTTGACTATAAATTTTGAATAACAATTGTGATCTAGTAAAGCCTGAGAAGCTAACATATTGATATGGCATTTGGAAATCCACTAAGACTCCAGGAAGGAAATGAAAGGTCTTTTTAAAAACAAATGTCTTCGTAGGATCTCAAACATAAGCTGGAAAGAATGCATTTCAAATTAACAGATAAGAGATGAAATCAAAACAAGAACACGTGTCGAGTTTTATAAGAATAAGGCGCTGGAAACATATCGATCGTGTAAAAAAAAAAGTAAAGAGCCCCCGTCACGCCAAGTGGCGTTTAGGGAATATGGTGTTAGTGACCATAAATTTACAGACCTTCAGCACATGATTTTTGGGGTAATGTGGTCGGTATTACGCCAGTGCCGCTTTACTTTCCCAGAAACAATCCGGTACCCATTTAAGGTTGGGTGAACCCGGAAGCCGTCGGTTGGGATCGAACCCTACCACTTGCCCTTTGTAGTCCAGTTCACTAACCACTGAGCTGTCGTGGCTCTCATATCGGTCATGTGCTCGATGTGTGTAAGATGAAGTGTATAATGAACATTATGTATGTCTCTCTCTCTCTCTCTCTCTCTATATATATATATATATATATATATATATCATCATCATCATCAACATCATCAAGTACCGGGCCTAGTGGCGTAGGTGATCATGTCTCTCCACAATTTTCGATCTCGGCAGCTATTTATCATTTTTGTTGTTGACCTTCTGCCAGGCCATTCTCTTAAGCTGTCTGTTATTTTTTCTCTTTGTTTCCCTCTATCTCTTCGTCCCTAAATATTTCCAGTTGTTACAATATATTCCAGTTGTTCTCTTCTCATTGCATGGCCAAAAAATGATTATTGTCTCTTCCTAACATTGGAAATTAGCTCTCTTTTTGCTTTGACTTCTCTCAGAACCTCTTCATTACTCTTCTTAGCTGCCCATGGTATTCTCAACATTCTGTTCTGTAAAACCACATTTCTACAGACTCCAGTGATTTTCATGTCTGTTGTCCTATTGTCCATGACTCGCATCCATATGTTAAGACTGGCTCTACGTAACATTTAAGAACTCTCAAATGAACTCAGCTGCTGAGTGGCAGTGTTCCCTAGCGTTTGGCTTTTTGTGGCAAGGCGCTGTGCCACTGAGTACGGGTTCGATCCTGCCTTGGTTCATATTTTTTTCTGTTGTTGATTATTTGTCATTTTTTCCGAGTGCTGTAAACATACCTCTTCCTCTGAATTGATTCACTGAATTGTTATTGAACGACATGACGCACCACTGCCTGGGCATTAATTACCGAAGAGAAGGCGTATCTTTATTAATTTTGTGAAGACTCAGTAGACAATTTGTTGACTTTAAATACCAACATTTATATCTAAATTACAATGAGTTTGAAATGCAAATTTATAACTATGCAAAAGGTTACTGTTTTACTATATCAGCACTTCCTTAGGGAATCCAAGATGGGGCATTTATATTGTGATATTCATGACCCAGAGAGACGAACGCAACTCGCGCTTGGTCTTAATAAATCGTCATTTTCTCGTTGGATTAAACAAGACTCAGAGTGCAAGGAAGGAAAAGGAAAGTCGACAGCTTTGACATGGATGTCATAAAACGTGAGATATTGAAAATGTTTGCTAATAATGTACTTGTTACTCTCAGGAATTTGATATTAAAATTGCATGCAGACTGCAATATTGACATTTCTAAAAGTACTCTATGGAAGATTGTGCGAGGAGCCGGCTTCACTTTCAGAAAAACTGTTGGGACAGGAATATTATTTGTGAAAAACCACACTTGGTCATTGCTCGAAGCAAATACCTAAGACAGATCCGTGAGCGGCGGAGTGAACGGTATGATATTGTATATTTGGACGAATCATGGGTCAACGCACACCACACCTATGCTAAAGAATAGCAGTCAGTAAATGGCAAACTCAAAAGAACAATTCCGAGCAGCAAAGGCCAGCGCATTATATTAACGCATGCTGGAAGCACTGAAAACGGCCTTGTCCATGATGCGGGACTTATTTTCCAATCAAAAAGTACCGACGGTAGGGACTACCATATTGAAATGAATGGAAACATTTTCAGGCACTGGTTGAAGAACGATCTTTTACCAATCCTGGAGAGACCTTCATGCATAGTAATGGATAATGCATCATACCACAATGTATCAGAGGAAGACAAAGTGCTTACTGCATCAAATACAAAAGAACAAATTAGGACATGGCTTGCGAATGAAAATGTCAAATTTGACGACACATATTTTAAACCCGAATTGTTACAACTTGTGAAGAATACGAATAAGAAAAAGGTGTACCATTTTGACAAAATCATTGAGAAATACGGCCACACCTCTCTTCGACTCCCTGCATATCATGCGCACCTTAATCCAATCGAACTTGTCTGGGCTCACGTCAAAGGACAAGTTGCAGAACAGAACAGGACGTTTAAAATGTGTGATGTTGAAGTTCTGACACGCGAGTCACTCTCAAAAATAGACATTCCGTTCTGGAAGAAGTGTGTTAAACATGTGCTGCGGGTGGAAGATGAGTACTGGAAGCGAGATGGATTACTATTTGTCCAGCCAGTAATGATTATCAACCTCTTGGAATCGTCAGATTCGGAATGATTAAAATTAAGATGAATTCAATTCCAGCTGCAGTTAGGACGTCCTGGGGTCTAATGGTGACCGAAGGACAAGACTAATTGTAACCAATTGAATTATGTTTGCAAATACACATAACGAACAACACCCACAATTAAGCACTATGTAGATACGCCTCTGACAAGAATTGCAGTAAAGTGGAAAATTTAACACGATTACTGTAAACTCTAAAATTTGAATCAACTTGTGTGATATCGTCATAAAAGATCAAAGGAATTCGCTGATGTGCAAAATATGTTGTGTTTGTGGAATAAAAAAATACCAAAATCTTTGCGTCATCAATATTCTAAGATTGCATGCAAAATTTGAAACCAAAATAACAAGCGGTTATCACGCAAAACTAATTCAGGTGTGATTATGAATCTCTAAACGGACTATAGTTGTATTTATATTAACAACAATGCGTAGTATGTTCTAAATTTGTGTCAGTTATTGATTTCTTGCTTTTGATTTAGTCTACTTAAGTTTTAAAAAAAAATATTGTTCATAGAGTTAACTACTACCAAACAATGAAGTAACCTGTTAGGCATTTGGTGTGATTATTGGATATTGATCACATTGGAAATAAGATGTTTAGAAGCTCAGTATCTTAGAGTTCCTCCTTTTGATTGTAACAATATTTGTTCCATGCATGTCGATAACTTCTATTTGCATCTCTGTCGAAGCAGCATTTACATCAAATGGTTTTGAGAGACATTTGAACTTTGTTTGTTGTGGAACGAAATATTGCAAGCGCTCCACGAACTTGCAGTAAATATCATTACTGGTGTCAGCAAGCCTAACGGAATTAATAACAGATATCTTCTGCCCTTCAAGCCTTACAAAAAAATAGTATTTCATCTTTGCAAGTTACTCTTCCGAATTTTCAGTTTTTTTTCCTGAAAAGCTATGATATGCCCATAAAGTTCGAGTACCAGTTGTCCTTGTCTTTGTAACGTTAGATTTAAGGTCATTAAAATGTTGAGTCATATCATGAGTCACATCTCATATCTTTGTGTGTGCATGTCTATGTTGAGTCATATCATGAGACATATCTCATATCTTTGTGTGTGCATGTCTATGTTGAGTCATATCATGAGTCACATCTCATATCTTTGTGTGTGCATGTCTATGTTGAGTCATATCATGCATAATAAACGTTAGGCTGAAGATCCACTTAGGGGCCGATAATTCTTAGAACCACTGAATTCACTATCCATGAAAAATTCGACTTCACACGTAAGTCATAACATCTTTTCACGATTCCATTCCTCATAACTAGCGTAATTAACAATAAGAAAACAGGTTGCTATATTCTGAATCGATGATATGAAAGGATCCTTGGAATTGACGATGGTCGAGCCTTCTTACTTTTATTACCTTCCCACACGATACCACGAATGGCATGATGTCATTAATTTGAAACTCTCTGTAGCACATTTTGTTGTTGTTGAATACTACTATGTAGAGATGAAGCATGAAAATGACCTAATTCGAAATTTAATAATTGGGATCTTATTTTGCCAACCAGGCCTAAGTTTTGACTAGTCGTAAACTGATGCTTTGTTTGTTGTTACTCCACAAAGCCTGTCCAAATTAAATCCAAAATCTTTCAGAGAGAGCTTCAGCACTTTAAAATTTATCTCGCCTGGTGGCTTTGAATGTTCGCAACGCAAATATGTCCTTCGTAATGTTAAAGAGCGTTTCCGGATGGATTCCAAATGGAGGATTTGTTTTTCTCCCGCTTGGTATAGTAACGTCGATCAGAAGTTTAACAAGCCGTTTTCGTAAAAACCCGTTTGATAATGAAACGTTGACCTGATACAAAATGTGTAAATTAGCAGACACTGAGAAGAAAATTGATCAGAGAGGCAAGAGCAGCAGGAATAGGCTCCCTCAGTGAGATAGAGTTGCTTGCACAGAACTGAGACAAATGATGAGATTTGATAAAAGACCTTTAGTAATAGATTTAAAACAGCTAGAATAAAAATTTAGATAAGATAAAGAGTATCTGGGTCTATGCCCTATGGGCCAGCAACGGCTCGAAAGGTCAATAGATAGATAGAATGTTAAAGAATTGTTCAATTCTCCTAATAAGATAACTAATGTGCGTTCACAAATGTTTGCCCTCTTTAAAAAAATTTATATCTCCGCTTTGAAATAAATTTGTTGAAAATACATATTTATTTTTACATCCATGTCCACCATTTGTCACAATTTTTTTCACTCCTGTCAGATAATTCATCATCAGCACCATGTGCCATACCGGTTGGCGTAGGCGATCTTGTCCTACAATCTTTTATCCACTGTGCATCCTATTAATTCTGTTGTTGACTGTTTTCCATGCCATGATACCAAGCTTTCTATAGTATTTTCTCGCTTTGTCGTGCGCTATCTCTCTTTCCCTGTATTTTGTCAGTTGTAACCAAGTATTCCAACTTTCCTCTTCTCATGATGTGCCCGAAAAAAGTTGATTGTCTCTTTCTGATGTTATTTTAGGATCTCCCTTTTGTATTGGCCTCTGAGAATTTCCTCTTTGGTCTTTTCAGCTGTCCAGGCAGGGAACTTTCAACATTCTTCTGAGAAATCCCATCTCTGTAGCCTCTAATAATCTTTTCATTTGTTTGTTTACTGTCCATGATTCTATTCCATTGGTCAGAATTGTCCTTTATATAGCACCGATGAACTCTCCTTCTCACTTCTATTGACATAGATTTGTTGCATAAGATATTTTTCATTTTCTGAAATGCAATTTTGGCCTGAGCTATTCTGCTTTGTATTTCGATAATTAGGAAAGAGTTTTTCTTCTTCGAGATGTAGACACATGTCGTAATTCTCAATTGGCTACTATTTATGAGTTTTACAGACCATATTGTAGTTGCAGCTTCCTGGCTGTTCAAAATGGACATTTCAGATTTCTTTCAAGAAAATCCTGAACGAAGTTGCACGCAGAGAAACTGAATTTTCAGCGCATCTAAACATGGTCTGTAAAACCCATATTGAGTTATTAGCGGGTTATCAATGCTGCGAGTTGGCAGATTTTTGAAAATGTTTTCAAGGATTTGAACATAAATGTTTGTTCACAGTTCGTTAACCTTCGCTGTAGATAAAGTCGTTAATTGGATGGCTTCGTTTCAGACATTTTTGACGTTGGTAGCTAAGGACCTAACTTGTGCAAACGGATGGCATTGGCAAGGATCATTTTGAATCTATGAAGCGGGCTCATTGTGTGTTTAACTCAAACGCATATGTGCTTTTTAACCAAAGACCTTTTTTTGGGGACTCAATGCAGATATCCCCGATGGAAGAATAAATTGTACTATTAGTCCCATAAATGATTCGCTTCCAGAGGTTTATGATGTAAACAAAGCAGTTTTGTCATTGCAAGTGAATAATGTCCACACCTATAATTGGTCAGGATTGTGTAGCAGCAGCAGCTTTATAGCGAACACAGAAAACATCACAGGATTGTGCTGTTCTGAAACAGCTATGCCATGCTATCCTAGAATTGCCTTTAATGGCATTACTGTGACCACAAACCACTCTCCATGTGTGTGCCACATATTTACACCCCAGAAAGAAATACTGAATATAACAACATCATGTGCCGTCAGTGATATTAATGACCACAGACTAGGAGCCTCCAGTATGATTGATACAACTGTTGCACCAAGCACTTCATCAGCAGAGCCAGATCTATGGAATGTTAATCTGACATTGTTCTTGAATGATGTCCAAGTTAATGAGACATCAGAATCGTGTGGCAGCAGCTACAAGAAGGGAGCGGAGAACATCAAGTTCTGCTGCTATGAAGGAGACTTGCCTTGCTATCCCAGAATTGCTTTAAATGGAATCACTGTGGTTGAAAACTTCTCCTCTTGTGTAAACTACACATTCACATCTAAGAGTGAATCAGTGAAGGTCACAAAATCATATTCATTCTGTGGTTTTACTAACTACAGGTCATGTGGCTTCTGTTGGATTGGAAATGACAAATTACCACCACTGTGTGCCTATATGTTTGGAATTGGAGTCATCAATGACGGCCTAACATCATCAAGTGCTATGACGATCATCATTTTCGGGAGGACGTGAACTCCCATGGTATATGGTGGATAGGCGGCATGAACCATTGAAGGCTATGTCTGAAAAGTGTTCCTTCTTGCAGTTTCCTCATATTCCAAGTCCGGCTTGTTGCAGGAGCTACTGAGTTAAGTGCTCTGTGCACACCGTGAGCTGTGTGTCTCATCCGTTTTGATCCTGCTTCGATATCCCGCTTGTTTACGATGAATGATGATACCGTATGACAGGGAACAGTTGGCTGTGTTCACTTTCTGCGCGGTTTCGCCTTATGTCTTTTGGCGTGTGCTGAGACTGCTACGATGGGGACTACAGTTACCTTTCTTTGTTTGGGAGATGAGTTGGTAATTCGGATGATTCCACTGGCACGGGCGTTTGAGCAATTATGGATTTTAATTCGTTTGCTGTGATGCCGAGGCCTTCCATAACCAATAACCAATAACCAACATTGATAACTTAGATCCCCTCCTCAGCAAGTCTCGCAGTGTCCAGCGACTGACAACTCCAGTTCTGTGTTGGTTAATTAGTATTTTTACACGCCCACTAAGTTTCTCGTTTCTGGTTACACCCATCTTAATTCCCATCTCTTTCATCAAAAGGAGTGACGTGAACTCATGGTTTTCGAAGTTCTGTGTCCCTCCCACTTCCCGAAGGGCATTCATGATGTCTGCCCGATCCATTGGTTGATCGTCCTCAACAATAGCGCAGCTAGCCAAACTGTCCGCTCTTTCATTTCCCATTCTCCCGCATATCCTAGGACGTAGACAAAGGTGACCTTACGTATTTTTACCTTCTGCAATGACTCTACCCATTGCATACGTACAGATCCCGCCTCTACCTTTCTTATTATACTTATCGAATGGGCTAGGGTGTAGTCTTGTGACTCTAACCAGATAAATGTCTTGGTCACTGCTATCACCTCCACCGTCATGCTACTCGTGGTCATAACGTATGTACCACTGTCGTCCTTAACTATTCTGCCTGTAAAACTCATAAATAGTAACCAAGCAAGGATTTCCATATATTTCTGTATCTCGAAGAAGAAAAGATACGTTTTAATTACCTGCCAGAAGGGAAAAAAATGTGACACAGGTTGGGCGAGGATATAAATATAAATTTGTATTTTCAGCAATTGTTACTTCACCAATGCTGAGATATGTATTTTTAAACAATGGCAGCAATTTGTGAAAGCGCTCTAATTGCTGTGTGCCTGTCATGTCACTTGACTTACCTACGGCGACGAAGAATGCTACGAATTCTAACGCACGCTCTTTTAAGGTCTTTTTAACATCCCTCCCCAAGCCATCTATGCGTCTTACAACAGTCCGATACGATAAACTTATTTTGTGAAATAAATATTTCATATCAGACACCCACTTTAACACCTGGTTCGAAGCACTCTTTTACAAATTCTCCTTCAGAAAATGGTTTCAAATCTCTTTTCAATTTATTCACTAATGATATAGTTCACACAAACATCATTCTCTGAACATTTAATTAAATTAAAAACACATTCTGTTGACCTTATAAGAACTTCTTTTAGCGTGCTATTTTGTCCTGTCTAACTTGTCATTCTAGTGAACTGTAATTTTCATTTTTGGATTTGGAAGTAACGTCTCAGGTTGTATTTTTTTTTTTTTTTAGAAATAGCCGTTTTCTCATTACATATTAAACACAAGGGCTTAGATTGTCTATTCTGAAAAGTACGATATTCTGTTTCTACTTTCCTCCTTTTGCTTGATAGTACCAATGTGTACTGATTGGTGACAACCGGTTATAACTTCAAATATGTTGCTATTTAATTAAAAATTACATGACATCCGTCCACCACTGTATTTAGTAACCCCTATCAAAACCGGTGCTACATACAAGACAAACAATCCCTTTGATCAGAGGCAGAATTGTCATCGAATAAAAAGCCCCTATCTAAATTTCAACGCCGGCGTATTACATTACAACGCCATCCACTCTCAAAACTACGAATTTTAACCATCGTCACACAAACAACCAAGGCTATGCTCGACTCTTATGATGTCAGTAATCGGCGACTCTAAAAGGTCTGCCTGGCGGTGTAGTGTCTATCATCGAAGTCAATCAATTATGCAGTCTTGGTTTGTAATACATAGCAACTGATAGATCACAAAGATATGATAACAATTATTCCGTTTTGGCTAATTTGTTAAACAAATAATATTTTTTAAAAGGGGTTCTGAATTTGTGTGCTTTTATGTGTTATTTTTCATCCTTTCTTTCTTTCTTTCTTTCTTTCTTTCTTTCTTTCTTTCTTTCTTTCTTTCTTTCTTTCTTTCTTTCTTTCTTTCTTTCTTTCTTTCGTTCTTTCTTTCTTTCGTTCTTTCTTTCCTTCTTTTTAAGCTCAGGGAATGGAGTGCATAGTAATTTTCAAATCAAGCACAGATTCAGATGATAACACTGTTCACAATGACTATAGAGACACTTCTTTCTACATTTATTTGTTCTAATGTATGCAGACGAACTGCTGTAAAGCTATCACTAATGAACTGGGGGCAGAACGGCCAGATTTTTATCCCAGTCGATAATTTCTAGTTTCATCATCTTAAAATGAGTACTAGGTTTTTCTGGAAAAGAAAGACATCACTTTTATACTATAGTATAGTTATTTCCTCCAGTTGAAGGCTTAATGGCCGGAATAATAAAAGTAGAATAAACAAAAATAAAATATAGTTTTAGTTATTTTGCTGTGTTCCTATTTCGTAAAGCTGTAACATGGCGTTAAAAGAACTGATAGGCAGATAGTTTGTGTTACTTTGGTGGGGATAACAATTGTGCACAAAGGAGACGCTTTAAAGGTAACATACACATGTGTATTGGACATCAACATGGCAACCAGTCAGAGGTGAACTGCAGCAACTTGGAATATAATGTACGACAAAAAGGCAGAACTTGCACTTGTCATCTATTTATCTGCACTGCCAGTGAGCTGCTGAAACCAATAGCGCACATCTTCTGAAAGCGAACAAACTTCTGTTGATTTGTCCAGGGTGTTGGGATATTAACAATAACAGTAATGAAGAATGAATTAAATCGACTGTTCAATTAGATACATTTCTCCAGAGAAAAAAAAAACAGAGAAAATAAGTCTATAGTGCAGTAGGATTAGAGAAATAGAAAGCAGAAATATATTTAATTTTGACACATAAACTACTGAGGGCAAATAAAGAAAAAGAAACATGTGCTGAAAATCGTTCTAGAATCTGAAAGTGTTCAAGGATTCTAAAGCTAAAATATGTGCATGCATCCGGCAATGTGTTGAGTTAAATATCAATAACTTCATTATCCTAGAAATGTATCTAGATTTGCTCACATAATCCGCAAACAATTCACCAGGCAGGGGATGCCATCGCGGTAAACGACAGACAGTTAAAACCTGTGGATGAATTCAAACACATAGGGAGTCTAGAGACACAACAAAATGTAAACAGCAGAAATATATTAAATGTGCAACAAAGATTTGCCAAATTATCGGACAAATAGCATGGCCATCAAGGAAACAACTCTATGGCCAACATTATTTTTATCCTAACATTGTGTTACCAATGTTAGTCCTGTGCGCAAAATTAAGAGCAATTGAAAAAATAGCAACGATCTAAACAAAATGTGACATAAGCATTGCATGAAACAGCGGAGAGAAAAGATCAGAAGTGAAGAGTTAAGAAATAAATCGTAGGAGTAATTAGCTACTGAAAGTGCATAAAAAAGCAAAAGATAAACGTTTGGCTTCTTGACAATACTCGGGAAACCTAAACGTTGTACAAGTCATGAACAAGTTGATAGAAAATAATAGATTCAAGACACTGCCACGAAAAGATGAAATATCGAATGTTAGAGATATTAGGTAAAAGAGGCAGAGGCAGACCAAGACTAACATGGACGAGTAACATCAAAAGATGGACAAGTCAATCTATGACAGCCTGCACCATCAAAGCAAGAAACAGAGTAGAATGGCGATCCATGGTAGCCAACCTTCGTTGCGGCGAAGGCACTCAATGATGATGATGATGATGAGATATTAGAAAAAGAATTAATAAAAGGGAGGCTAATTTTTAAAAAAAGTGACAAACTATAACTCCCATCGACGTTGGAAAGTAAATAACAAAAACAAAACAACAAGAGAATACTACGAGTATTTTGCTACAATTACTTTACACGTTGGAAGTCAGTTAATTTTATTTGTAATCTTCTTACTTGCATGAATGTTAGAATCTGTATCGTTCTCCTCATGTTTGTCAAGGTTTCTTGGAATATACACAAATGAGCAGGTCGGTATTTGTTTGATCGAATTAAAGTAATTGCAATTCCGATACAGATTCCACTAGCTAAATTAAAAATACCTTTTTTTTTAAATGAAACGCAAAAAGACATTATATTTGATATATATATATATATATATATATATATATATATATATGTGTGCATATATATTTAACTAACGCATTCTACCGCGCGCAACTGAAGATATACGAAATAGTAAACCCAGTAGCAAAAACAATATCCCCACATGGCGACAACGTGACAACCATCAATATTTGATGTATAAATGTGCACGCATCTTAAAATTAAAGTAAATACATATGATTAACAAGACGTACTCACTGGCACGTATTATCCAATTGCAGCTGTAGTTAAGTCCATCTGTTGCAGTATGGAGTGTCTCCTCTATTTTCTATTTCATTAATATTAGGACAACAAGAATTTGTCATCGAAGGTAGGGCACTTGGTGTGATATCGACCATACCCCCATCCTCACCAGCAAATAAAATGTGTCGTTGATCACTGAGAAATATGGACAATAACCCCCCCCACACACACACACACTCTAAATAACCATGGGTCTCCCCCCCCCCCCCTTTCCGTTAGTGGTGACGTGAGCCTTCATTTATTATGAACTAGTAGAGCTGTCATCAGGTTAGAGGCTTAAAAAGATATTATTTTCTGCAATTACTCAATTCACTCTAATCTATTCACATATTACTATTATAATACATCACAAATGTAATTTAAAAGGTCGCAATATTTATAATACTAGAAGTACTAGAACTAATGAGCACATTTCACAGATACCTTATCATCCACTGGAGCCGCGATAGCTCAGTGGTTAGTGAACTGGACTACAAAGGACAAGAGATAGGGTTCGATCCCAACCTACGGCTTCCGGGTTCATCCAGCCTTAAATTGGTACCGAATTTTTTTTCTGGGAAAGTTAAGCGGCACGGGCGTAATATCGACCACATTACCCCAAAAATCATGAGCTGAATGTCTGTAAAATTTATGGTCACTAACACCATATTCCTTATACGCCTCTTGGCGTGATGGGGCTCTTTACTTTTTCCTTTATCATCCATGGCGGAAAGAATAGGACTTAAAATCAACAGGGATAAAACAAAATTAATACAAAATTAATACAAATTCAAAATACACCAGAGTGGAGTGCAATATTTATCTAGATCTTCAGACATTGGAAAGAGTGCGTACAATGTTATGGTTATGGAAGGCCCCGGTATCACTGCAAACGAATTAAAATCCATAATTGCTCAACTGCCCGTGTCAGTGGAATCATCCGAATTACTATCTCATCTCCCAAACAAAGAAAGGTTGTTGTAGTCTCCATCATAGCAATCTCAGCACACGCCAAAAGAAACAAGACGAAACCGCACAGAAAGCGAACACAGGCATCTGTTACCTGTCATAAGATATCTTCATTCATCGTAAGCAATCGGGATATCGAAGCACGATCAAAACGGATGAAGCGCACAGCTCACGGTGTGTACAGAGCACTTAACTCAGTTGCTCCGGCAACGAACCGGACTTGGAATATTGTTGTTGTTGTTGCGTTCGCCAGCTTTCAACTCAGACGAAGTCCCTAGAGACTATGAAATTAATTTTGCGTGTTAATCCATTTTTCCCTGGCAGCCGTGTGCGCAGGGGTCCCTCGCCGCACAGGCAGATAACTCCGACTTCGGAGGTACTCATGTTTTTTTTTCCGTCGATGAGTAACTGACGTTTAAAGCTGGGCCTCGCTGCTGAGACCAGGGGTGGTTGTCGCAGAGAGAAATCATAAATAAAAATCCCAACCGGTGTAGCTGAGATTTAAAACCAAAACAACCTCTTTGTCCAGAGGCTGGTGTCTTGCGTCGAGACCAACCAGTTCCCCGTGGACTTGGAATATGAGGAAACTGCAACAAGGAACACTTTTCATGCTTAGCCTGCAATGGTTCTTGCCGCCCATCCACCACATACCGGAAGTTCAAGTCCTCCCAAAAGTGATGATCGTCATATTTCTTTAAAAATGTATAGCGCTTGATGATGTTAGACCATCGTTGTTGACGCCAATTTCGAACATATAAACACACAGTTAGTTGTCAGATTATCCCCGTCGCACATCAAACAACAGACCGTAAGATTAGCATACGGCCGGTCCAGGGATTTACGATGAGTCATTACGATGACGTAGCACACATAATGATGTCGGATGCACTGCAATGACGCGCCCTTTAGAATCCTGATTACTCTAGTGAATGTAGCCTACGACGAACAGAACACGGTGCAAATTCCCTAAAGAGATAAAACTGCGGCTGACGAATCATTTCACATTAATGAGTAACATATTTACTTGCGAAATAATAATAACTTGCGTCAAGCAAATCCAACAACAGTCATGAACAGCACCAATGTGACGTAAAGCGCAGAACAAGCCTAGACGATGGAAGGTCGCATCCACAACACCTGATTTGTTGAATATGGAATATTGCCGGCGTACGACATTGTTTTATCGGCGCAGATGTAATAAGTAGATCATCATCTTGACTTTAAGGCGTAGGAATGCAATGGAGAACAGAAATTGATCGGAACGAAATTAAACACCGAATGCACTTTCTGCAGCGATCGAGAGAACGTGGACTAGATCCGCCATCTTAGAAACTGAAGTCCGACTTGGAATATGAGGAAAAGGCAACAAGGAACACTTTTCAGACAGTCTTTACTGGTTCCTATCGCCTATCCACCACGTTGACCGGAAGTTCACGTACTCCTGAAAATGATCGTCATATTTTTTTTTTAATGTATAGCGCTTGATGATGTTAGGACATCGTTTTTTATTTCAAATGCGAACATATGAAACACATTTAGTCGTCGGATTATCCCCGTCGCACATCGAACAACAGACCGTAAGATCTCCCAGCAATATGAAATTGTGAAATGATAAACTAGTTCACACATCTACCCTCGATCTCACAGTAGCCCTCTTGAATCTAGACAACATCTCTCCTGAATAAAATGAAACTCCGGGAGTCACACAGGGGCTGCAAATTCATGTATAATGCAAATTCTCCGTCATTTCGCCTTTCATTATAAGAGTACGGCCGGTTTAGGGATATACAATCCAGCCATTATGATGACTTAGCACACACAAAAATGGATGCGCCCATAAATTCCCAATTACTCTAGTGAATGCAGCCAGCAACGCACGAAACGATGGTACTAAATCCCTAAAATGCAACCTTCTGTTGACATGGCAGAGCAGACCATATTAGTAAGTTATAGCTTGTAAATAATTGGCGTCAAACAATTCCAACGATGCCGTTGAACATCACTCAATGTCTATCTTGGTAGTAATACAGATCAAGAAGGCGAAACAAAGAAAGAGATCAGAAGCAGGATAACAGAAATAGGAAACTCCTTGAACAAATCTTCGCAGCAGGAAGCAATCTGATCATCAGAAGACCGCCCCCGTCGAGCAAGTGTTTCGGCTCTTTAGCTTCTTAACACTTTAGGAGCGGTGGGTCCACCTGGGTCATGATTCCCAGGCGTCGATCTCCTGCTGCATTACCTCTAATGTTTACCCTATATGTTCGGCACAAAATAATTACATTTACTTAACACTTCTGTTCGAATATATATATATATATATATATATATATATATATATATATATATATATATATATATATATACTACTAGGAAGCAGCGACAGGAGGAAAAATGTGACCAGGATCTCCACTATAGCGGTTTATGATCCAGCGTGTTATTTTCTTTAAACTTTTACATCATCGTGGATTCCCTGGGCACTGCCTTTATTTTCTCTAATGTTAATAATTTAATTTATCTAATCTAGTTTTATATAATGTTAATAATATTAATATCATTAATTAAATATACCGAACGGCTACAGTGGACATTGATTTTCTTTTACATTAAATCTACAGGTTACTAATGCTCAGTTACAATACCTATTTCTTTAAAAATGTATGGCGCTTGATGATGTTAGGCCATCGCTGTTGACTCCAATTTCGAACAAATAAACACACAGTTAGTCGTCAGATTATCCCCGTCGCACATCAAACAACAGACCGTAAAATTAGCTTACGGCCGGTCTAGGGATATACGATGAACCATTACGATGACGTAGCACACAATGTCGTACACACACAAATTTCGCTCCATTTTAGATTCCTGATTACTCTAGTGAAAGCAGTCTACGACGAACAAAACACGGTGCAAATTCCCTAAAGAGATAAAACTGCAGCTGACGAAGCAGTTTACATTAATGAGTAACATGTAAATAACTTGCGTCAAGGAATTCCAACAACGGTCATGAACAGCACCAATTTGGCGTAAAGCGCAGATCAAGTCTAGACGGTGGAAGGTCGCATTCACAACACTTGATTTGTCAAAAAGGGACTGTTGCCGGCGTACTACTTCGCTTTAGCCGCGCAGATGTAATAAGTAGATCATAATTTTGACTTTAACGCAAAAAAGTGCAATGGAGAACCGAAATTAATCGGACCCCGAATGCACTTTCTACAGCGATCGAGAGAACGTGCTCTAGATCCACCATCTTGGGAAACGGAAGTCCTGTACCGGTGTCATGTTTTAAATAAACCTATAGGTGACTCCTTGCTCTTGGGCTTATGTGCGCTTGACGCAGGTTTTTAAAAGTGGTTTTATAGCTTTTGTTGAAGTATAATATGTAGCACCTACTTTGAGCAAGATAAATGGAAATTATACACATGGAAAAGCGCTGGAGATAAGAAGCGGAATCAAATAGATGACATAATGATACAATATAGATTCCGTAACAGCGTGAAGTATGCTAAAACCTATCCAGGAGCAGATATTAACTCAGATTACAATCTTGTAATGATTAAAATGAAAATCAAACTAAAGAGAAACAAGCAAAAGTCTAATTCATCAACAAAACCACTAGATATAACAGCTTTAAATAAAAAAAAATATTAAAAATACTTATACAATACAAGTAAAGAACACATATCAGAAGCTGATAGAACAAGGAATTGAGCAATACATAAGAGAAAATAAAATTTTCTGTTCTGTTTTCTTGTCTAATGTCCATGTTTCTGCACCATATAGGAATATTGAGAATATGTAACATTTTGCTATTCTTAGTTTCAGCCCTCGTGTTATTTGTTTTGATGTTAGTATATTTTACATTACATTAAAATTACTTCTTGCCATACCTATTCTTTTGTTTATTTCAATTTTACATTTTCCATCATTGGTTATAAGTATGTCCAAGGTAGTTATAGCTCTGAACTGTCTCCAAATGTATTCCTTCAACTTTGATATTTAATTGTAGGTCTTAGGAATTTGTTTGTTTATGATCATAGTTTTAGTCTTTTTGATATGCATATCTAGTCCATATTTTTTGCTTGTTATGTTTATTACATTAAGCAATTGTTGTAGATCTTTAGGATTTTCTGCTAGTAGAACAGTATCATCAGCATATCTTAGGTTATTGATTATCTTTCCATTAACGTTTAGGCCTGGCATCTCTGAGATGTTTTTAAAGATTTGCTCAGTGTATAGATTGAACAAGCTTGGTGATAGGATGCATCCTTGTCTTACTCATCTTTTTATATCAATGGTGTCGAGTTCTCTTTGTTATATTTTATTATTGCTGTTTGCACCCAGTACAAATTACAAATTAGTCGTATGTCTGTGTCATCTAGATTTATATCCTTTAAGCAGTCTATAAGTTTGTTATGGTGTATTCTATCGAAAGCTTTGGTGTAGTCTATGAAGCTGGCATATTATGGTTTGTTTACTTCTATGTATTTTTCAATCAATGTTCTCATGCTAAATATGGCTTCTTTTGTGCCACTGTTTTTCCTGAATCCAAATTGTTGCTCATCTAATTCAGTATTGATTTTATTCTGAATCCTATCCTGTATAACTTTTAGTAATATTGTTTGTACCTGGCTCATTAGGCTTATTGTTCTATAATCACTGCATTCAACTGCACCGTTCTTTTTAGGCAATGCAATGAAAGTTGTTTTTCGTTCATTTGGTATATGTCATCTGTGATCACTTCAATGCCAACATCTTCTGGTGCCTGTATAATCTCTATCTGTATATTGTCATGTCCTGCTGCCTTTCCCTCTTTCATTGTTTTTATAGCTTTTTCTTCTTCAGATTTCAGGATTTTATAGATGTATGTACATTTTATAAATGGCTTTTTGACCCTTTCGTCATGAAATAATTTTGTTATATATTCCTGCCATCTATTTATTTTATCTTTGTTGTCTGTTAGCATTCTTCCCTCTTTGTTTGCAATACATCCGCTTCCTGTAGTTTTTTTTGTCTTTTTAAGTCATTCTCTTTATTTCTGTGCGCATCTCTCTTAAGTTTTGTTTACTTTCCATAGTTTCGACTTCTAGACATCTTTGGTTGAGCCAGTCTTCTTTTGCCTTTTTTCACATTCTCCGTATTTCATTGTCAATTTCCTTGTGTCTGGCAGTGTTTTTCGCTTGTCTTCTTTCTTCCATTTTTTCTAAGATTTTATCAGTTATCCATTTTTGTTTTTTGTTACTTTGCTTTTTAGATAAGGTGTTGCAGGATTCTTGTATGTTGTTTTTTATGCATTGCCATTTTGTTGTTACTTTTTCCTCATGATTTACTCTTCTGTACTGCTCAATCCCTTCTTCTAGCAGCTTCTGATATGTGTTCTTTACTTGTACAGTATAAGTTTCTCTAACATCTTTCTGATTTAACGCGGTTATATCTATTGGTGTTGCTGAATTAGTTTTTTGTTTGTTTCTTTTTAATTTGATTTTTATCTTAATCATTACAGTATTGTGATCTGAATTAATATCTGCTCCTGGATAGGTTTTGGCTTTTTTGACGCTGTTACGGAATCTGTCTTTTATCATTATGTAATCAATTTGTTACAAGGTAAAGAGGCAGAGGTAGACCAAAACTAACATGAACGAGTAACATCAAAAGATGGACAAATCAGCCTATGACAACCTGCACCATCAAAGCAAAAGACAGAGCAGAATGACGCTCCATGGCAGCCAACCTTCGTTGCGGAGAAGGCACTCGATGATGATGAATCAATTTGATTCCTCTTCCTGTCTCCAGGGCTTTTCCATGTGTATAATTTTCTTTTCTCGTGCTCAAAGAAGGTGTTACATATTATCAGCCTGTTTTCTTCACAAAATTGCATTAATCTTTCTCCTCTGTTATCCCTTTTTCCTAAGCAATGATTCCCTATAATGGTATTATATTTACCTTTTCCTACTTTAGCGTTCATGCCACCCATTACAACCAAGATGTCTGATGATTTTACTTGCTTCATAACTTTATTTAGATCTTCATAGTATGCTTCTATTTGTTCATCTGTTTAGTCTTGAGTATGTCTATATTATTGCTATGTCGAATGGTTTTGCCTTCATTTTTAATAATATAATCCTATCATTGTATGTCCAGTAGGTATTGATATATTTTTGTAGCTCTCGTTTTATTAGTATGCCTACCACCCCCCCCCTTTTTTGATGTTCTGTTGTGTTACCTGAATATATAAATGTATATTTATCGTCTTGTATGTATCCACTTTCCTTCCATCTTGTTTCTGATATGCCTAAGATATCTATGTTTAATCGCCCTGGTTCTTCCATAAGATTTTCTAATTTTCCTTGTTGGTAGAAGGTCCTAACATTCCATGTAGTTATTTTTAGTTGGTTCTTAAAACAATAGTTAGAATTTCTCTGCATGGGTTTCTTTGGAGTGTTACATGATGAGGCTCCAATCTCTTTCACGGTGGTCTGCCATATTCGTCTTTCGTGTTCTGAACATGCCTCATGTGTACCACACACTTTGCAGTTTTCGATTTCTGGGCCGTTGATCATTTTTGATTTTTTCGCCATATCCACCGTCACAGACTTTTCACATTCGGGTTGAACACACCCGGGTGCCGGCGACATTTTTGTCAAACCATGTGCTTGTCTATCGAACCGCGAACACACGACACAAAGAAGAATAAATCAAATTTCATTTAAATATCGGTACAGTTCACAGTTCAACCACACATCAGAAGTAAAACATACACCAAACTGGGAATAGCAACACATAATTCCACAACTAGACTGTCGCGTAAATCATTTAAATATATCAGCAAGAGCTGATTTATAAAAAAAAAAACGACTACACGTAGCCGCCATGACACCGATTTTATATATCTTTATATATTTTATATATGATTATATAACAGAACTATTTCATAATCAAAGGGACAAGAAACCAATTATAAAATGTACATCAGGCAATAAAATCTTAAAACCTTAGGTGGAAAACGCAATAAAAACAATGAAAAAGGGAAAAGCAGCAGGACCTGACAGCATACAGATAGAGATGATACAGGAACTAGAAGATTTCGGCATTGAAATGATTACAGATATATGCAACGACATATACCATACAGGATACATACCAAATGAACAAAAAACATAAACTTTCATTGCATTGCCTAAAAGGAATGGTGCAGTTGAATGCAGTGATTTTAGAACAATAAGCCTAATGAGCGAGGTTAAAAAATCTTGCTAAAAGTTACACAAGAAAGGATTCAGAATAAAATCAATACAGAATTAGATCAGTAGCAATTTGGATTTAAGAAAATTAGTGGGACAAAAAAAAGCCATATTCTTCATGAGAAGATTAATTGAAAAGTACACAGAATTAAACAAACCTGCCACAAATGATATGCCTGCTTCATAGACTACCAAAGCTTTTGATAGAATACACCGCATACAGCTTATAGAATGCCTAAAAGAGATACAACTATATATCATGTGATATACGGCTAATATGTAATTTATACTGGGAGCAAACAGCAATAAAAAAAAATATATAACTCAAAGAACTACACTTATTGATATAAAAAGAGGAGTAAGACAGGGATGCACCCTATCACCAAGCTTGTTCAATCTATACACTGAGCAAATCTGTAAAAATATCACAGAAATGTCAGGCCTAAACATTACTAGAAAGATAATCAATAATCTAAGAAGATATGCTGATGATACTGCACTACTAGCAGAAAATCCTAAAGATCTACAACAATTACTTAATGAAATAAACATGACAAGCAAAAAATATGGATTGGATATGAATATAAAAAAAGACTAAAACTATGATCATAAACAAAGAAAATCCTTAAAACCCATAAGTGGATATCAAAATTGAAGGAATAGACCTGGAGACAGTTCAGAACTACAACTACCTTGGACATACTATAACCAGTGATGGAAAATGTTCAATTGAAATAAATAAAAGAATAGGAATGGCAAAAAGTAATTTTAATGCCATGTAAAATATACTAACATCAAAACAAATAACACCAGGGCTAAAACTAAGACTGTTATATTTATGTGAAATGCTAAGAAATGTAATATTTTTTCAACTTTCCTGTATGGTGCAGAAACATGGACATTATACAAGAAAACAGAACAGAAAAATTGAAGCCTTTGAAATGTGGATATATAGAAGAATAGGTAGAATTGGATGGAAAGAAAAGAAAACAAATGATGAAATCTTAAAA
This sequence comes from Megaustenia siamemsis, assembly GCA_032433765.1. Classification (NCBI taxonomy): domain Eukaryota; kingdom Metazoa; phylum Mollusca; class Gastropoda; order Stylommatophora; family Ariophantidae; genus Megaustenia; species Megaustenia siamemsis. The sequence goes on from JAVIAB010000092.1 coordinate 129,742,784, forward strand.
CAACTAAAAATGAAAAGAGAACTATTAAAAACCATGTTTGGGCCATGCTGAAAGACACAATGGCCTACTAAAAGTAATCTTTGAGGGAAAAATACAAGATAAAAGAGGCAGAGGTAGACCAAGACTAACATGGACGAGTAACATCTAAAGATGAACAAACCAGTCTATGACAACCTGCACCATCAAAGAAGAGACGGTGCAGAATGGCGTTCCATGGTAGCCAACCTTCGATGCGGAGATGGCACTCGATGATGATGACGATGATGATGATGAGGAGGAGGAGGAGAAGGAGGAGGATGATGATGATGGTGTGGAAGTAGTTGTAGCCCCATTCGGTTCTACCTTGGTGTTGATGGTTCTTGCTGCTTCACGAATTGCCTGTCTGTTACCACTTTGCTTTAACCCAGCACTTTTTTTCCCACGAGATTTATATTTACTCCTGCATTTCTATTAAATTTGTCTTTATTTTTATCTAGTTTGGGGTGGGGGGGGGGGGAGGAAATTAGTCTGCCTTCATTCACACTCTCATTCTCTCTAAAATGGACATTTGTTTTTTCATGTGTATGTATATATATATATATATATATATATATATATATATATATATATATATATATATATATATATAAGAAAATGTGTGATTTAAAAGTCTCTCAAAATTAACTAATAAAACATATCTCTAGGAGAGACATGATATATCATAACCAATCATGGCCCTGTTGATAATAACGGCTCATTTCAACGCCAACATCTCTTTTTTCACATGGCTCATTCAGAGCACATGACACAGACTAACTGCCTAATCATTTTTTTTTAAAAGGCGCACTTATCATCATCATCATCATCATCATCATCATCATCATCATCATCAAGTATCGGGCCTGTTGGCGTAGGTGATCATGTCTTTCCACAACTTTCCATATCGATAGTTATTTGTAATTTCTGTTGTTGACCTTCTGCCAGGCCATTCTCTTAAGCATATTAGTAGTATGTCCGTGTCATCTTGATGTATATATTTCAGGCAGTCCATAAGTTGTTTATGATCTATTCTATCAAAAGCTTTGGTGTAGTCTAAGAAGCAGGCATATATTGTTTCTTTTTTTTTCTTTTTTTTTTTTTTTTACTTCTGTGTACTTTTTGATTAATGTTATCATGCAGAATATGGCTTCTTTTGTCCCGCTGTTTTTCCTAAGGAATGGTGCAGTCGAATGCACTGATTTTATAACAATAAGCCTAATGAGCCATGTAACAAAAATCCAGCTAAAAGTTATACAATGAAGGATTCAGAATAAAATCAATGTTTAATTAGAACAAATTGGATTTAGCTGTGTATGTCATATGTGTGCCTATCTCAATATTGACATTATTTTTTACAAATAATAATAAACAATAGCTATTGAAACAGCCATCTTCTTCTTCTTCTTTTTCTTCTTTCCATAGTCATTTGCCTTTCAGCGTCGAGGGGAGATATAATTTGCGGTCTTTTGCTCTTGTGTTCGCCTCTGCCGTTGTTATGTTTCCTACTGCTTCTATATTCTGTCAATCCATCTTTTTCGTGGTCGACCCTTGGGTCTGGTGTTCTCGCAACGTTTATTGAAAGCTCGTTGTGTTATGTTTTGATCTTTCTGCCTTGTCACGTGGCCAAACCATTTGATCGGTATTTCTTTATATATTCTATGGCGGGGGTTATTCCTAGCTTTTTTCTCAGTTCTTAATTTCTGATCATGTCTCTAATGCTGTTTTCTGTCATTCGTCTAACACATTTCATCTCAGCAGAGGTTATTTTCTTATTGTTCTTCCTCTAAGTAGGGTTCAGGACTGTCATTGGTAGCACAACGTTGGGATGAAGATTATATTGAAGAGTCCCCGTTTTGACTCTAGAGTTATTTCCTTCTTGGACAATAGTGGTTGTAGCTGTCAAATAATTTGACAAGCTTTGTTGCATCTTGAGTCTATTTCTGCTGTTTGTGAATTGTTTGTCACTAGACTTCCTAGATATTTGAATTCCTCTACTTCTTTTAGTTGTCTGTCTTCTATAGTTTTGTTGATACTCTGTTCTCTTTTACGACATTCATTACTTCTACAGTAAGCTATAAATACTGTAGTTACCGCTTTTGAGATCATTCACTAATGAGAAACAACAATGCTCCAAAAAGACAGAGGTAGGAATTAATTACATTTCCTGCTACTTAAAAAAAGGTTTCATCAATCTGGTACCAGAAGACTCCACAGAATACAAACGGGAAACAAAAAGTCAACATTGACTCTGTCACAGCTGATGAATGATTGTGCATTGAGAGGAAACTGTCAGTGTGGAGATTGATGGAAAGTGGATAAATCACTTCAACAAAAGGGAGGAGGTAAAGTTCCTGAAAACCTGCGAAGTGATCGCCCAGCAATTGAAGCAACTGTATCAGAGGAAACTGAGATAAAATCATACACATCAAAGAACTGTTTGCTGACCATTATTTTCTCAATGAAATTTCAGAGCTTTCAAAACAACATGGACAATTTTCTGAAGCATATTTCTGTTTTGTTCCAGCCAGCCTCGGGTAAAACTTTTAATGAGCCGAAGATCAAAATCTGCGTGTAGGGACCACACAAAGAAGTTAATACAACCACTCACACAGCCTGGCTCAGGAACTCTATGAACATCAGTGGGTAAGACAAAGTACCAGACACTCCCATTTTGGACAGAGCTGATTTGACCATTATTGATACTAGTATACTATCCAGACAAATCCGCTAAGAGATCGCATGCAAAACCAACTACTGTCAAAAATAGTATTAAATGGTGAATTGCAGAAAGGTGAATGCCAAAAATAGACAAAATATTTACTTTAAAATTAGTGATAAGCTTAAGATCTGCTTAGAAGCTTGAGTATTAATCTCATCATATCGGAAGTTTTGAAACAAAAGAACAAAATTGCAGACAAATCTTCGACGTGAGGCCAGCGGCTTCTGAGAGCATTGATAGAGCAACACCAGAACCCCGGTGTTAATACAAGTATCGATGGAGACAAGCAAGAAATGTTTGAGCAATAGTTCCACCTACCGGTAACAGCTATTAAATATTCACACTGTCTTAGATTAATCCGTGGTCCACATAGGTCTTCAACTTTCATGTTCACAGACACAGAAACCAATCTAAGAATTGAGTGAAATTTGTGGATTTTAATCATTCGTGATAGGAGAACAAGGTAGAGTAAACATAGGTTGTCCTGTATTGGTATTGGGCGCCATACAATATAACTACTGATTTCGGCTACAGGTAAATGTAAGAACATGGTTCTAATTTTTACTTTCTCTTTCTGTGTCAGTGAGTGTCTTCCTTCCATATTCTTCTCTATTGCACAAAATTTAATAAATTTGCTTAAACGCAATAGTAATCGATGCGGAGACGGCACTAAATGATGATGATACTAAACTCTTACCCTGGGTGATGATAATATTTATATTATGATGGTGGTATAATATTAATGATGATGAATAACGCAATACATAACAATGAAATAGAACAATATCTTTGAATAAGAGAAACATATAGGTGTCGACCATTAGGGGCTATTTAGACATCGACCACTCCTAAATCCCACCTAAGCCAACAGCATAGCCACTGTTTAATCCTGGTATATCCAGGGCGCGGGCGATAATCGATAAGAAATTACATCATCGGTTGTAGGTGAGCTACTCCGGACTTTTGCAATACCGACAGTTCAAAGAAATGAAGCTACTATCCCGATCTATCTTTATCACTTATTATCAGTTTCTGATTAACTCCTATCCGCCGAATTAACGCCATGCCAAAGTAGCCTACATGCGTGTCTATAAAATGTCGCTGTAATCACAAGCCATTTTAGACTGCTGCCACCAAGTAGACCACATCAATGTGCTGAGTTAATGCTAAGACATGTGAGTATACCATGCTGGTTAAGACCGTAGACTCCAACATAAGTGTTGCGTAGAGTAAATGTAGTTATTTTGTGCCGAATATATTTTGTGAGCTTTATAAGGATGAAGTGGGGTGTAACGTACGCTCCTATTAGGTATGGTGGCAAATTTATGAAAAAGGAAAACAACAAAATACTGACTACATGCTGCCTTCCTCAGAAAACCAGAACAAAAGAAATGAACAACGAAATATATATTACTACTTATAGTCAATGCAGCAGGAGGTCGACGCCTGGGACTCATAACCCAGGCGGACCCACCTCCCTTACAGTGTCAAGAAGCTAAAGGACCGAAACATTTGCTTTGGAGCCTGCTTCTGATGATCAGATTGACTCCTGCTGCGAAGCTTTGTATAATGAGTTTCCTATCACTTATATTGTGACGAATGCACACTATTTTTACTACAGTTTTTATTTTTTATTTATTTTATTAAATTGGCTACGGCAGTGGCATATAGACATCGTCGGCGCAAGAGTATCTGACGCCCCTAGACAGCAACAAAAATTTGCCTCTTTACGTTTTATATCTATATTAATGTATACTACCATACTCAAGACACCCACAAACAATCACTTATACGTGTATACGTATTTATAAAGATAATATCATCATCAATATATTATAGGCAGATACTATATGGCGAGGAAGCCGCGAAAGCTCAGTGGTTAGTGAACTGGACTACAAAGAACAAGAGGTAGGGTTCGATCCCTACCGACGGCTCCGGTTCACCCAGCCATTAATGGGTGCTGGATTTTTTCTGGGAAAGTAAAGCGGTACGGGCGTAATACCGACCACATTACCCCAAAAATCATGTGCCGAGGGTCTGTAAAATTTATGGTCACTAACACCATATTCCCTATACGCTACTTGGTGTGACGGGGCACTTTACTTTTTTTTTTAAAATATGGTGAACTAACATGCGGGGAGAGACAAATCGGCAGGTCTGAGCTGCGGTATAGAGATATCTGTGGGTCGTCTCTGGGTGACTTCTCCGTCTGTGGAGGTGGCTGGGAGCATCTGGTGGGTGGTCACACATCATAGAGAGCATGTGTAGGGAATGGTGTGACATCGTTTGAGACTGTGCTGGGGCAAGGCTTGGAAGAGAGGAGACTCATGAAGGAGGATGGAGGGCCCTGTGGATCAGTGGACCTGACTTGTTCATTCTGTGGCCCTGTGTGTTTGTCAAACGTTGGTGGAATTGGCCGCGAGAGAGGCTGTTCGACGGAAACAAGGCTTAAGGAAAATACACAGTAGCCTCCACTAGACCGTCTAACAAGACGAAAAGAGCCATACCTATACCATCGTCATCAATGTTTTACATTATTAAGTAACACTAGTTCGTTTGTACATATTTAATTACTTCGGAAATGGAGGGGGAGGTGTGTTCTTGACGCTGAATAATCAGGACGAGATCACCAAGTCAATAGCTGCTGGGAAATTCTCAAAAAACTTTAAAGCAGAAACTGATGCCATCAGAGATGCTGCAACACTGGCTACTCAACTCAAAAATAACATGCACAATAAATTGGTGATTATGACTGATGCACTGTCAGTATTATCAGCTCTAAAAATTCCCAAGAACAATTAACTAGATGACTTGAGAACAACCCTGGACCAACTATGCAATAACTTCCAGAGAGTGGTCATTTAGTGGATACCATCACACTGTAATTTACACGGCAACGAACGCGCAGACAAATTAGCTAAAGAGGGAGGGAGATTACCACAAGAGAACCATCCGCTTAGTTGTGATGAAGCCAAATCCATCCTCAAAGGTCAGTTCCATGAAAAATGGAAACGAGAACACACAAATCATAACGAGAGTGACGGATACCACCAACTATCAAGGAGGGATCAAGTCACCATACTTCGCCTACGCACTGGCCACAATAGAATGAGAAATCACATGTTCACCAAATTCAAAATAGGTACAACCAGCCTATGCCACTGTACACTGGACAATATGTCTACAAAACATGTTCTACAGGATTGCCCCCAGTACACAGACGTGAGAAAAGCAATGTGGCCCAAGCCCATCTCCCTGGAAGAAAAACTATATGGGGCAATCGATTCGCTTAAACAAACAGCTACCTTCATGAGAGAGTCTGGAATCCTACTCTGATTGAGTCTTGATCACACAGAGAGAGAGAGAGAGAGAGAGAGAGAGATTACTTCTAATATATAAAAAACCGTAAAGTATCCCCGTCACGCCAAGTAGCGTATAAGGAATGTGGTGTTAGTGACTATAAATTTTACAGACCTTCGGCACATGATCTTTGGGGTAATGTCGGTATTACGCCCGTACCGCTTTACTTTCCCAAAAAAAATCCGGTGCCCATTAAAAGCTGGGTGAACCCGGAAGCCGTCGGTTGGGACTTCTAATATATGTATAGGAATAAATTATCCTATCTTAAATTAAACAAAAATATAGAATTACAGTTTTATGGTGCGAATCCTTCTTCGAGTTTATGTGTTTTATATGCCAATAGTTGCGCGAGCATCAGGTCAGATCAGGAGCTGCCAGAAAGGTTCGCTATACGGGGAGACACAAGAATGACAGATCAAAAGAGATCTTGTGTTGCACCTATACATGTATGTATATTTGTCTGCACATGTTTTTGCACATTTGGTCACCTCCGGTTTTCTTTTGTGTGCTTTGTGGCAATATATACAGACTTACGCTTGTACGCATGTTTGGTTATGTACGCTTGCTTTTTTGTACATCTGTCCGGTGTGCACACACACACAGTCAGTATACACAGTTTATACGTATCTTATACCCACCTCCCTATATTTTTAGAACCCCTCCTGTTTATTTCTCCCTTTCTGTTTGGTCAGTAAGATATATTGTTGGTCAACCAGCCCAATTAGTTTAGTTCAGTCAGTGTCTGACTAAGCTCTGCACAGCAGGGAAGTGTCCCTTTTTTCCCCACTTTTCTTTTTCTTGAATATGTAACAAATTATCGCCATGTAGTTAGATTTGTGTGTGTGTGTATATATATGTATATATATATATGTATATATATATATATATATATATATATATATATATTCTGATATATATTTGTGTGTTGTTATTTGTTGTTCCAGCTGAAGGCCTACTTGGCCGAAATGTCGACTTTTGTTTTCTTACTCACCTACGTACAGCTGTTACCATACCACATTTTTTTCCTTTTTTTAAAAATGTCATTATTATCGTCAGCTTTACAGCAGCTTCGCATCTCTATGCATCTTGGTGCATCTTGATGTCTTTACTCCTTCCGATATCAGGAGTCGTTGTCTCCACACACTCCGCACGCTGAGACAGTGCCTGCAGGTTTACTGGCCGTGGAGTGTAGTGGAACGGCACCAGGTTTCGGCTTTGCCCTGAGACGGAATGTGTGGTCTGCCTTTGACTGTAAATTTGCCACTATCGATGTTTCACGGAAGTGGAGGCCTGATTTCATGTGTTGGGACAGCGATTCTTGATCAAGAAGTCTATATCGGAATTTGCGCGGGTGTATGCTCCTGACGGCCGTTACAGCGACCTGAAAGTGTCCATTTTGAGCTGCGTGCCATTTGTACAGTTTAATGCGGCACGTTCAATAGAACATTTGTTATGAACCTAAAAAAATAGGAATTTTACAGAATGCAACACGATCAAAAGAAACAGTATGGTCAATTGGGATGAACACTGTTGGTTGCTGGAACGGAGCCTAAGCACATATGGGAATGCCCAAACCTACAGTGAGACCATTCTAAAGTCTAAAGCCTGAACCATATTTAATAAACATTCTTGGGGGACTGGTTGCTCTCGAGGCAAGACGCAGGCCTCGAGACAGAGAGGTTGTGGGTTCAAATCCCGGCTAGTTGGGATTTTTTATTCATGATTTCTTTCTGCGGCAACCACTACTGGTCTCAGCAGCGAGACCCGACTTGAAACGTCAAATACTCATGGGCGAAAAACAATATGAGTACCTCCGAAGACGGATTTATCTGCCTGTACGGCGAGGGACCCCTATGCGCACGGCTGCCAGGAAAAAACGGATTAACACGCAAAATTCAGTTCTTAGTCTCTAGGGACATCGTCAGAGGTAAAAGCTGCCGAACGCAAAAAAAAAAAAAAAAATGAACATTCTTTATTTCCGAACATAACTTTAAAATAAAAAAACTGAAGGATAACCCATGGAGTAAATACATAAGATGCGTGAACTCACAAACCAAAGAAAATGTGCACTCACAATTTTCTATGCGTTATAGATACTGTTATCTTCATCATGGACCCTTACATCAGAGCTACATAATAATAACAAGCTATTGAGATAAAATGCTGTTTAAGGTTTTGGGCATCTTTTACTTAGATCGTACCAGGATAGAACAAATTAATAAAAAAACTGCGACATGTAGCCGGTGTACATTATTATATTTTAACTTGTAAAGAAATGTGTACATTATTATATTTTAACTTGTAAAGAAAACCGAAATGGAATGGTTTAGCCACGCATCTTGATCATGATATTTTTATGCGACCATTGTGAAAGGAGGGAGATGGAGAGAAACCCTCAAAAGAGTTTGACAAATAACATTAAAGAATGAACAGACCACGATTTCACAGTGTTACTAATTACTGAAGATAGAGAGCATGGAAATAATTAACGAATTCTGTCAGTAGTGCCCAAAGACACACAATATTATTGGATGATGATGATGATAACGACGAAGGGGATAGTTTCTCGTCTAAAATATTTATTCTAAATTCTTGTCATTAATTATTTTGATGAGCTTGATTTAAAATTATGCTTTTGTTTCGGATTGTTGTGATTCAACATTTTTTAACGAATCTCATTATGTAGGAATCTCTTACATATCCTAAGAGACTTAATTCTGTTATGTAATTTTCATTTGTAACTTAATCTGACTTGGCTATCCTTTTTTACCATTTATATAAACTGGTGCACTAATGTTAACAACTATATTGATTACGCATAGCAGTAAGTGGTAAATCAAATATTCCAGAACGTGCAGCAAATTTGGATCCACACAGTGGAAGGTAATTGCATAGTTACCGCAACAGTCTAGGCCGTGTGAAAATAAAATATTGCATGTTCATCATCATCATCAAGTATCATACCTGCTGGGGTAGGTGATCATGTCTCTCCATAACTTTGCAACTCCACAGCTATTTATCATTTCTGTTGTTGACCTTATGCCACCAAGCTATTCTCTTTTTTTCTCTTTGCTTCCCTCTATCTCTTCGTCCCTCAAATTTCCCAGTTGTTACAATATGAGTAATTGACGTTTCAAGCCGGATCTCGCTGCTGAGACCAAGGGTAGTTGCTGCAGAGTGAAATCACTAAAAATCCGTATTGGTGCAGCCGGGATTTGAACTCACAACCTCTCTGTCGTGAGACTGACGTCTTGCCTCGAGACCAACTAGTTTCCCAGCACCAACATTTAAGAGCCAAGTTCCTACTTCTATATCTCCATGATCTCCAACATCACTAACACACATTTTTTAAAACAAATTCTTGACTCATTACTACTGGAGCTAAAGCCTCCTGGCTGAGAATATACCCAAAACTTCCGTCATCATCATCATTGAGTGTCATCGAAGGTTGGCAAACATGGAGCGCTATTCTGCTCTGTCTTTGGTTTGACAGTGCAGGTTTTGATAGGCAGACTTGTTAATCTCTTGATGTTACTCGTCCATGTTAGTCTTGGTCTGTTCCAGCCTCTTTTACCTTGTATTTTCCCTTCCAAGATTACTTTTAGTAGGCTGCTGTGTCTTTTATCATGTCCAAAAAATCTAATTTGTTATTCTTGAATTGTGTTTGGCAGTTCTCTTTTCATTTTTAGTTGTTGTAAGGCTTCATCATTTGTTTTCTTTTCTTTCATCATTTGTTTTCTTTTCTTTCCCCTCTGGATAAATCCAGGGCTACCAGCGGACAATGAACGATGGGGGAATTAGCTCAATGTCTTCACTACAGCATTTTGAAGCACAGCAAGGTCACTGATCTACTTCTCACATTAAAGTGACGGTCGAATGAGGTGGTTGATGGCACCTTCAAAACCGATTACAGGAAAGTGAACTACAGAGAGAGAGAGAGAGAGAGAGAGAGAGAGAGAGAGAGAGAGAGAGAGAGAGAGAGAGAGGACGACCATAATAGGAAACAAATGCAGAAATTTAAGCAAAGCTGAACATGAACGACAAAAGCTGAACAAAAAAAATCGACATGCAGGATTTCAGCACCTGTGCGGGGGAAGGCCCTAACCATCACTTTCAGCAACAGAAGAGGTCACTGCAGGTTCCTGAGCAACCTTTGACGTCTAGGAATGATGTACACTGATGAATGTGACTGTGTAAGAGAGGTCCAGACAATAAATGCATTCTTTGTTTGTGCAGCAATCATACTGAACTGTGACGACAGACCTGGCTCAATGACATAGATATATACAAAGAAGTCTGGTTCACAACAAAGACCTGCAGAGGATATAGAGCCAGCTTTGTTCTGGTGACAGGGAAATAGATAGCGTAACCAAAACATTTTAAAATTCTGAAAGTTACACTCTCTTATGATTCACTATTGGAGGGACTAGAAAATCTGCTGGTTCGTTAATATAGACGACACTGAGCTGCTAGCAGAAATCCATGGTCAAACGTGGTCTTGTCTACTCCTTCACTATCTACCATTTAATCTCTCAATTTATGTGAAAGTGGTGTAACTCTGCGGATATTACATCTGGTATAGGATTGCCAAATTAAAATTTTGATTTTAAGCCAAACAACACTTTAAAAAGCCAGGAAAGAGCCAATATATATTTACTTTAATCACATCATATAAAAGTTACGCATGGCCCCTGCGCAAGGATGACACGCAAATTCGTGAAGCGTTCCATATTTTTTCTTCGACCACAAAACCCTCCACTACCTTGTGGACTACTTTCTAGTTAGAATCGAAGGTTATGGGAGTACACCCAGAGTAAAAATCCGGAGGGAGGGACCCTAAGGCAGTGGACGGCGTTAATCGTCTTTCTGGCATCCCCTGCACATTCTTTCAATTCCGAACGTATGGACTTTGTCCCTCCTTCGGAAATCCTTGAAACGAAGTCGAGAGGGGGATAGTGCGACTGGGTAAAGCACTATCTCCATATCCTGTGCCCAGGCAGAGTAGGCAAAGTGAAATGAGGAAGAAATTACCTAAAAAAAATACGCAATAGCCTCCACTAGACCGTCTGACAAGACGAAAAGGGCCATATATATCATATAAAATGCCCTAACCTGTTTATTACTATCATTCAGTTAAAATTTGTAATAAATGCAACTTGATCATTATCGATTTCATTGTCATATTTGTGGTATAGTCTGCTCTGAAGAATTGGATTGTGTAAGTCTAATGAGCTCACGTAGGCCAGCTTAAGTTGTTCAAAAGGCTGATAATCCTTTTCAAAAGATTTATCATGGTGCATTTAAATGATTTTTCCACGATTTCAGATGTTACTCAGTCTTGGTGCGATGACAAAGTCTTCTTGATAATTCACCTAATCCTTCATAAGCCTTTCTTGATCGATGGGTATGTATTTTTTTTTAATTTGTATTATACTTCCGATTAATCCCATGTGAAACTTTCTACTTTTTTTGATGACTTGATTTTGTGCGAAAAAAAACACTATATAACCAAATTTTACAGGAACAAGCGCCTTGGTCCAGGTCAAATAGAAATTCAATTAAATGAAAATGTTATTATATAATCAAAACTGAGTCTTGAAAATGCCATTATATAATCAAAACTGAGTCTTGAAAATGCCATTATATAATCACAAATGAGTCTTGAAAATGTCATTATATAATCACAAATGAGTCTTGAAAATGTCATTATATAATCACAAATGAGTCTTGAAAATGTCATTATATAATCACAAATGAGTCTTGAAAATGTCATTATATAATCACAAATGAGTCTTGAAAATGTCATTATACAATCAAAACTGAGTCTTGAAAATGTCATTATATAATCACAAATGAGTCTTGAAAATGTGATTATATAATCAAAACTGAGTCTTGAAAATGTCATTATATAATCAAAACTGAGTCTTGAAAATGTCATTATATAATCAAAACTGAGTCTTGAAAATGTCATTATATAATCAAAATTGAGTCTTGAAAATGTCATTATATAATCATAAATGAGTCTTGAAAATGTCATTATATAATCACAAATGAGTCTTGAAAATGTCATTATATAATCACAAATGAGTCTTGAAAATGTCATTATATAATCAAAACTGAGTGTCATAAGAAACGTGAAAAAAGATCTCGAAACCGATAAACTTTGATGTTGAAAGTCAAGAATCCTTAACTCAAACTCTCAAGGCTCTAAATGTTTAACTTTCTTTCAAGAATACTCAAGATTGCTCTTTACAAAAAATGTCCCAACTATCGTCGGACATCTCTTTTATTCTTTTATTTTGTTATTATAGTCCTGTCTGTTACCTACAATTCAACATGGTCTGAAGTGACGCAGTCATTCCTTTAAATGTCAAGTCTTAGGCATTTTACCAGATTTGTCCTTTGCTCGAAACAAATGTAATATCAAATAATGAGACGAGTAGGTTACCTGTTAATCAGATTACAACATAGGAAAGGGTGACGAGTATGCCTATTCCCCCCCTTCCCCCCCCCCCCCCCCCCCCCCCCCCCCCCCCCCTTCCCCTCTTATAATTGTTCACGACTCAGGTCCTTCTTTGTCTATCTAAACCTCGCGTGTTTCCGTCACGTGATGCCTTCCGGAGAGAATCTGAACATGGCCAGTCATTCTGCTGTATCCCTTCACGAAGGACAGATAGGTTGCTCAAGCTAAGTTATTTTCATATACATTTTATGATACATTTTATGATACATTTTATGATACATTTTATGATACATTTTCTTCTATTTTTACTATTTTAGGTCGACTCTTGAGTCTCGTGCTCTTCCCCATCTTTCTATTTTATATCTCGTCGCTTATCCTACCTATCCTCATGTAGCATACACATCTCTCTCCTCTCTCTCTCTCTCTCTCTCTCTCTCTCTCTCTCTCTCCTTTCTTATTTCAACATCCTACTTTCCTCTCCCTCCACTTGATCATCTAACATGTAGTTATAGTTAATTGTGCTTCACTGTTTGTTGTCATTGTCCCTGTATTCTGAAGAAGGCCACAGGCCGAAACGTCAGTATTGTGTTGTTCTTTCCTTGTAAAGCTGTCACCGTACCTTGGAGTGTTTATCACACCCCACTACTGGCTCCTTAAAACATAGGAAACTCTAAACCTAAACCTTTAAACTTAGTTATCACGCCAACAGTCTAAAGGATGCCTAATGAGTACAGTCATGTATTATCACCATATAATATCAGTAGCCGTCTCATTGTTTTGAGATACTTTGTGGTAAGCAGATTAATCATCACCAGTATGGACGGACAAGCGGGTTGCAGATCATGCCTTCAGATTGTAGTCAAAAGAGTCACAGGGCAGCTCTGGGATGGCAAGTGTAACAAATGAGAAGAAAAAAAATCAAATATGACAAAAGAAAAATAATATATTGACAATCGCCGTGAGAAAAGGTCAAATTTCGGAAATCTAATTTTGAAAAAGCCAGATTGACGGCCCTACCGTCTTCTTTTTTTCTTCTACTTCTTTCCTTCCTCATTTGCCTTTCAGTTTCTTTGTATTACTGTAAATTTTCCCTGCAGGAAAGTCAGACTTGTCAACCTGGTATACAAACTAGGTGTTTCTGATTAGAAATTATTGGGGGAGGGGGGAAATGACGCTGTGCACTTGCTATTTCTGATGATCTTACACTTCTGGGGCAACTAACTTATGGAACTACCTCCCTTCGAGATGACTAAGAAATCATCCGTGATTGCCTTCTCCAACTTCCCCCACCCCCATCCCACTTTACCAGAAACACACATACATATACATGCGCCCACACATACCTTTACAATATATGCCTATTTGAGTTCTGTGGACACTTCGGTTTTCAAGAAACAAAAGTGACAAATGACAAGTATACTACCAGAAGCAACCAAAACACTAACAGAATATGCACACTTAAAAAAAAACGTTTCTGTATAATAAATGTACAAACACATTGAAACTAGTAAAGATCTATCCAAATAAATTAATTTAATGCTGCTCTAATGAGAGAACAAACGCTGACAAGAGACACTGCTTTTAAAATCACAGCAGCACAACAATCAATGGAAGTGTCGAAAAGGTAATGGAATAATTTTACTTTCCACAAATAATATACAGACTGAGGTTTCTGCTTCTTCATCCTTTCAACTTCCCGTGGAGCATAGGTCTCCAACAAACACATTCCAAGT